>CM062806.1:796904075-797202878 GCA_031772625.1 Pinus tabuliformis | reverse complement strand
AACTTCAACACCTACAACATTGTTTGCTTACTCTTTCTTTTTTTTTTCATTCTACATGTCTTTTAAGAGAAGGGCAACTTAGTAGCCACCTTTCTATAGGCAAGATACATCCTCCTATCGCTATTAGCATGGAACCTTGTACAACATTATTGTGCCATGTTGCCTTCATTGATCCATTGATTGTTCATGAAGGTTATACAAGAAAAATGTATTGTTCTATCATTGTTAATAACCTAGGAGATGGTATAACTTTCTTTTCCAAGCTTCCTCCATCCACTCATTCTCCCCTCTTTGGTTTTCCTTTTCTTGCAATAGCTTGTCCACTTGCATAGCCCACATTTTTTGACCCACCCTACCTAACATCTGAGTCAAAGCCATTGTGTGACTTGCCTCTTAGTCTTTTTTGCATCCCCAAGTTAGTCTTAGCATTGCCAATGACATGTTCTTATGTCATAATTAGTGTGACTGTGAACCATTGCACTTGTAGCGATGCCCATCTTAGTTTCATGCCCTTGCCTCATCCATAATTCATTTTCCTCCATAGTCAATAGTGTGTTTGTGGTCCATGTGTGCCAAACTCTATCCTAGTCCTTTGTTCTTGACACTTCCTTCCCTGCATGCCTCAAGTGTAATCCTTCCTAATTTATCTTCCTTGTGTTTTCTTGTTCATTTTCTATTTTTAAGTGACACATCCATTGGTTCTTTTCTAAAATGTATTCTCAGTAAAAAATGGGTGCTTTGTGCTCTTGCTTGGTCATTTTGAGCTCTTGATTCCATTTCAACTTCTCACCTATTCATTTGGCCTCTTTGCACACCTCACCATCACCTTTTTTTACCTCAAGACATATTATTTTGTCATAATTAGTGTGTGACGTGAACCATTGCACTTGTGGCATTGCCCATCATATTTTCATGCCTTTGCCTCATCCATAATTCATTTTCCTACACGGTTAATAGTGTGTTTATGGTCCACATGTGTCAAACTCTACATTAATCCTTTGTTCTTTTGTTATGTGTTGCTCTTGACACTTTCTTCCCTCCATGCCTTGAGTGAAGCCTTCCTACTTTAGTTTGCTTGACTTGAGTTATTCTAATACTTCTGTTAGGTACCTACAACGCTTTGGGGAAAGTTCTTCTTGTTCTTTTTCTATTTTTTGAGTAACAAATCTATTGGTTCTTTCCTAAAATGACCTCTAGACCTCCATTTCAACCTCTCACCTTTTTGTTTGGCCTCTTCCACACCTCACCATCACCTTTTTTTGACCTCATGGCATCATATTTTTGTCATAATTAGTGTGACTATAAACCATTTCACTTGTAGCATTGCTTATCATAGTTTCATGCCTTTGCCTTATCCATCATTCATTTTCCTCCATTGTCAGTAGTGTGTTTGTGGTCCATGTGTGCCAAACCCTACAATAGTCCTTTGTTATTTTGTTATGTGTTGCTTTTAACACTTCCTTCCCTTCATGCCTTGAGTATAAGCCTTCCTTCTTTAGCTTGCTTGACTTGAGTTATTCAAACACTTCTGTTAGGTACCTCCAATGCTAGGGGGAGAGTTTTCTTGTTCTTTTTCTTTTTCTTGTGAAAATTTGTTGGTTATTTTCTAAAATGTTTTCTTAGGAAAAATCGGGGGCTTGGTGCTCCTGTGTGGTCATTTTGACCTCTCGACCTCCATTTCAACCTCTCACCTATTCTTTTGGTCTCTTCCACACTCACCATCACCTTTTTTTGACCTCATGACATCATATTTTGGTTTCTTGTCCCCCTTTTTTGGCCTCTCTAATTCCCTTTAACCTCTTGGCCCTCTTTTTGGCCCATCAACAACCTTTTGTGCTTTTAGCCTACCTTTGGATTTTATTATCCAATCCCTCCTCCTTTTCCTAACAAGACTTTGTTGCAAAACAGCAATGTTATACCATAGGCTTAGGTTCATTTGGTGTTAATAAGGGGCACATCCTTCCTTGTTTCTATAATCACCCCAATTGTCATTGGTCTTTATCATTGCCCCATTATATGAAGGAAATGCATGTGAAGAATTAACTAATTGGGTTCATTAGTAGTAGAATCCATGCTTTTTCTATATAGGGCATCTTTCCCTGATATAGGTAAAAATATAACACAAAAAATGACATTTTCATGCTACTTTTCCCATCGATATTTTTGAAGGTGCTTCAACCTTTTACAATGGTTCATTCTTTTTCTACCCATAATTTAATTTATTTAATTGGTCTTGTCCTTTGTTGTTGGTGCTTATCAACATTGACTTATCACGTTATATTATTAGCCATCCCAATACTACTATAATTGCTGGTCTTTTTTAGAAAGGAGGGCCAATCAAGAGTGTTGATTTTGATTACTTGGTTTAATGTGTAGTGCTACCTACCACCAGTGGGTAACCCCATAGGAGAGTTTTTCTCCTAGATTTGTCTTCCATAGACAACCAACAACCCTTGACAACCACTAGTGTAGCTGATATTGTGCCAGTTGATCTTCGCTCCCTGAGCCAATTGTATGTCTCCTCGCCCATCTATCGAGAGCGTATGTTTGAAGGTGGGCTTTCCAATCCTAAAGGTATGCCTTTCATTGTGCAATTGGGTGATTATGCTTTTTAATCCTTGGGCACACTTGGGTGATCATGCTTTTTTAACATTGGGCACACTTGGGTATAGATTATTGGGTGACTTGGAAGGAGGAAGGGTTTTGACTATAGTCTTGTTCCCTCACCTTGCAGGGTGGTCACTCCTCAACCCTAGTCCTGTGGGATCTCCCTTACTAGCTTATAGCTTCAGGATGGGTACTACTTGGGAACCCCGATTTTGGTAACGCGGTCCCGTTTTCCCGTTTCAATTTTTTCACTTCCCTCCGCACATTACATGCCCTATTTCATCATCTTCCTTCTTTGGGTCCATGTTGCCACACAATCTAGTAGGGATCCTAGGAGGGTACCTAAGGGACAACTACTACACTAAATGATAAAAACAATGAGACAAAGACCCACTATCACCTTAGTTAGCGTCCCTTGCTCTTTACAGACTTCGCTGATGGATGAGTCCTAGTATGAAGGAAATCACTAATAATGGTAGGATCAACAACTAGGTATAATGTGATTTCCAAGGCCCATTCAAAGGAGAGGCTCAATATGAGGCTCACTTGCTTCAATGAAGCTTAATTGCTCCCCAAGAAAGACCTAAGGTGGAAGGATTAGACCTAGGGTTTAGGGGTGTTTAGCAACAATGAGTATGCCTAAGGTCAAGACCCTCAATATGATATAGAACGTCTCAAGTAGCTTTGTGAGATAATCATATATCTTCAAGAGGGCTTTTGCTATTTGAGAGATGTCGATTGGGTCCACACAAGATTTAGGGCTTATGACTTTATCATGGGAGGAAAACCTCCTATGTGCACGCTAGATCAAGCTAGGACAATGAAAAGGGTCAAAATGATTAACTTCCTCTGAGTTTTATGTGCAAAGAACCTCAACAAGACCCTTCACCAAGACTTTCAAGGTGATTTTCAGGATTGCAGCTAGGGTTTGAGTTTTCTCATAATCCGACTATGGGAATTGTCTCAAATTTGGAGGAGATCTAAGGAAACATCAATGCAGAAGGTTGTCCAAGTGGTTTTGTAAAAGCTTCTCTCTAATGCAATTCACATCAAACCCTAGCAGGCCATCTAGGTTTAGGGCCGAAATTTAGAAAGAGAAGAAAAAGAGAAGGGAAAAAGGGGAGATCACCAAATTTGCATGGATTAATGCCTTATCCTTGGGCTATGGAGTCTATGTGATTCAAAATTTGGCCGAAATTGTCTTCAAGGAGGCTAAAAAGTGATGCCCTAGCAAGCACTTTTTAACATTTACCCACCCAAAATCAATGGACTTTTATGGAAGAAAAACAAGTTTTACTCCACTAGGAACATTCATCTACTTGTTATCAATGAGTAACATGCACAAATTTGCAATCTAACCATCTTTTACAATGATATTCAATAATTAGGGCACAAAAGAAAAAGCTAGTTACAAAATTTCCACACATTAGACATTTTTCATGTAAAAAATCTTCAACAAGATTTACTTACAAGATAACAATAGATATATCCAATCCAAGATCAAGAAGATGGCTCCAAGAGAGAACAAAATTTCAGCTCCAAAAATATTGAAATGCATCAAAAGATTTGTTAAGTTTAGGTATGTTCTATGCTTAGAGCAATTTATTTAAATTTTCACAGTTAGCTCAATATCTTTTCCGGATTAGTAATCACATTAGCATTAAAGTAAACTGCAGATAGAACATAAACATAAATCGCTGAAGACAAGCCAAGACGAGGACACAAGATGTGGCGCTGGCCAGGGACAAACCCTGATGTGGGAAACTCTTAATCAATTCTTCTTATATGTTCTTCAATAGTTCATCAAAGAGAGAGAGAGAGAGAGAGGTAGTACATTTGCAACAAAATTCAACACTTTGACTTATCTAGATAAGAGCATAAATCATATCTAACAAGATGATACGTGAGATCAATTGAAGACAAGCTGCTTCAACTGATTCTCCAAGGTGACTCCTTCACCTATCATTGTGCTGCATCTCATCGTCATGCTGCACCTCATCGTGCAACACCATGCTGCACATGCTTGTTGTCCCATTGTGGCACTGCTGCACAATATCATGGTTGTCCCATTGTGCCACTGCTGCACGATGTCATGGCTGCCCCGTTGTACCACTGCTGCACAATGTCATGGCTGTCCTGTTGTGCCACTGCTGCACTATGTCATGGTTGTCCCATTATGCTTTGCCATACCATAGCAGCACCATGAATTTGCTGCACTAAATACCCATGTATCATACCACTATGTACAACCACCAATTTGGCTCCCACAGTCTGCCCAACAATCTGGTTCAAACTGATCCTCATCTAGGATCCAACACCTACAAGAGATGTCATAGACAACATGCCTTAGCTCACTGTATTGAGGTCTGATATGTTGCAAAAAACTGCTTAGGGCTTCCTAACAGTCCTTGTTAGACCCCTCCAATCAGCTCCTAAGGCCTCCTACAACTGCGGTCTTCCCTTCTAAGCTTGCTGCTCCAACACGCTGTCCTTAAGGCTAATTCCTAGCCCCAAGACTCTCCAACTAGCCCTCTGATTACTTCAGAACAGGCCTCGGTCTCTTGCTGTAGCAGCCGCTGCCCTAGATCACAGGAAGACAACCCTCAAACTCGTCACAAGTAGCCCAGATCTCCCTTACACAACTCAGCCCTCCTGCTTGGTTGTGTAGCCCTCAAAACAGTCATGAAAAGGCTACAGACTTAGCCTTTTCTCCTTCACTGAGGTGCCTACTAACCTGCCTGAACATAAGATCTCCTCTCCAAATTCTCCTTCTTATGTCTTCTCCAAATCATGCTGTCCAGAATTTCCTCGGCCTCCCTAACAGCCAGGTTAGGACAACGTATAGGATTGTTGTGTCATCCCTTATTACCTAGGGCACCTAACCCTCCTTGATTGCGTGTGTGAGTCTTCTTTAGATTAGCGTAGATAGATCCTTCCTTGACTGCGGCTAGGTGTCATGGCCTCTTTAGGACAATGTTTAGATCTCTCCTCCATAGCTGCATTGAGAGCTAGATCATCCTCCTTAGGACTGCGGCTAGGGCATCCACTTTAGAACTGTGTTTAGGGCTTCCTCCTTAGGACCGCATTTAGGGCTTCTACTCCTATATTTTTCTTCCACAAGACAAGTGGAGAGAAATCAAGAGAGAAGTGTGTGTGAAATGACTCTCGAGTCATCTCCTTTTATACTAAAACGATGAGCACATGTGGGTGCTGTTTAGTTGCTGGCCGGCCTTGACAAATTGTCTTATAACATAAATAAATTCATAACTCCACGAATACTTATCGGAATCAGATTATCTTTAGATCAATCCTCCACCTCTCCGATGAGAGGGATCCAAGAAAAATATTAGCTGGCATAAATAAGATGACTTACATGGAGTTTGGCCCTAGTTTCCAATTTTAACACTCCCTCTCAACTAGGGAGAACTCCATCCACTGATCCATATGTCCAATTGTACTATCTCTGCCATCAGTGCCCTGCACTGCTTTGCTTTGTTTTGCTCTGCTCTTTTCTACTGTGCTCTACTGTGCTCTACTCTGCTCTGCTGAACCATGAAGAAGAAGAATTGATTGAGAATGTCTCATACCATTCTCTACTGACCCGAAGTCAGTTTTATTGATCCCAGATCAATATCACAAGAGAGTGTCTCAAACCACTCATACTGATCCCTGATCAGTTTCATTGATCCCAGATCAATGGAGGTCATCTAGCATAGGGAGTACAGTAGATACAACGATGCGTCCATCGATAGTACTACTATGGTCCCTAACGCAATTTCCCTACTCATAGGCTGGAAGAAAGGTTCTTCCCACGAGTCCCAAATTGCATGGGTAGGATGCCTCGACAAGAGATTCATCCTGTCCCTAAGTTGCCTCGGGGTATCACAGGGGAAGGCTGAGCCATTCACCCTGTACACATCGTACCATTAGGGGAGGGTGAGTCGTCCTATGGTCACTTGTTGCTCCAAGCAGTACCCCAAGCCCCCGGAGCTCCCAGAGCTCAATGCATGAATCATGTAGGACCTTTATAAGAAGGTCTCTCAATGACTCCAAGTCATTTGGGAAATTCACAAATTTGAACTTTCCCCCGGTGCTTTGACAGAATGTCTGCGACCTGTACATTAGTCTCAATGCGATAGAGCCTCCTTGTACATCAGTCTCAATGCGATAGAGCCTCCTCGCTCATCGACGTACCATATCCCAGATAAGGTAGTATCTGATGTCTATATGTTGGAGCAATCATAGAATACAGGATTCCTCAACAATCGAATCCCCCCTTGGTTGACACAGAGGATCCCGGTGGTATCCATCATGTGTACAAACAACTCGCTGAAGAGCTTCCACAACCAGGCAGCTTCACACGAGATCATACTCGTAGCTATGTATTCGGTCTCAGCGGTGCTTATAGCAACCGACTTCTGCATCCAGGATATCGAACAGAACCCAAAGAGAACCAACACTTGGAAGTGCTCTTGCGATCCTCCACACTGCCTGCCTAGTCAACATTCGAATAATCATGCAGCTTCACATTTCCGGCAGTGTATCTCAATCCATGAGAGATTGTGCCCTAAAGATATCTCAGAAGATTCTTGGCACCAATCCAGTGAGGCTCAACCATATATGAGCTCATCATACTAACTGCAAATCATATGTCTGGACGGAAATTCACCAAGAACATCAACGCGAATGAGTTTATGAGACTCAGAGGCATTTCCCAAATCTGGTCCGGCATCACTACCATATAACTTCTGAAAGTTAAGATCCTCGAGGTAGTCGCGGGCTTGCAGTTTACCATTCCACATCCGGAATCCAACTCCCTCTTACTTCTGCAAATGAGAGGGTCTGCACCTGTTAGAAATAGGTCATCCTCATAAGGTGTTGGTATGAGAGGTTTATCATCTATAACCTTCAAGCAAAGGTTTGGATCGGCTTCACTCTTAGTGAATCTCAGCTTCATCTGACAGCTATCAATCCTCTCATACTATGCCCGGGGTGTTTTGCTTCAAGCCATAAAGGGCTTTCTTCCACCTGCATACATGAGATTCCCGATCATGAATCTCAAACCCCTCAGGTTGTTCCAAACCTGTGGACCTGCTACATGAGGGGAATGGTCCCCTTGTAAGATTTTCCTTCGTACATCTCAGACATGTACCTTCATGCTCTTCTTGAATTCAGGCATCCCAGTCACCATCTGACTCACATCGTGTAGGGTCCTATAATAAGTAGACCTCTAGTGCTATAGATGAGATGTGTCAACTGACATGGTCCCCAATGGACCATCCTGCAACTTGATACAAATTGCCAACCCTGAACCCATGAGTAAAAGCATCTTTTGAAAATTCTATTTTCAAACACGTACCTTTCCATTGATGAATGCCACCCTGAAACCTTTGACTTCCATTGCCGAAATGGACACCAGGTTCTTCTTGCGATCAGGTACATAAAAGAGATTTTGTAAATGAATCGAGTTACCCTCATTCAATTGAGGGGTAATATTTCCTACACCCTTTCCGGATAGGTGGCATCGGCTCCAAGTATAATCTCACGATTGTTTCCATCTCTACCAAATTAGAGAGAGCACCCTTCTATCCGTTGAAGTGCTTTGGAGCACTACAATCAATAACCCAGATTCCCAAAGAATCTGAAGCAGAGGGCCAATACAAGATAACGCTTTTTTATCTTATCAAAAACAACATTTGATTCTTCATACCTGGAGTTCTTTGCTTTCTCTGAAGAATCGGTCGTTTCCTTGATGACCTGCATTACTTGCCATTCCTCTGATCATTGAAGATGTCCCTGGAATGATTGTTATCATCATCAAGTGATGTGTCCCTACCTCAGACACTCCTTCGCATAATGGCCGAACTTATTCCAACCAAGGCATCTGCCTTTCCTTCCACCCTTAGATCTGGACTTTCTAATACAGTGATCTTTTAGGTAGGTCATTAGAAGCTTCCACTATTCCATTTTGATAATATTCTCTGCTTCGATTTCACCCTCGGTGAATTTGGAGAGGGATGAGGAATCCACTAATCCTTTTATCACCTCTAGGTGGAATTTCCAGAAACGATTTCTGGGCTATGGAGATCTCATGTCTTTTAGTCTCTCCACAAATTTTTGAGATTAGAACTCTTTCGATGCTACAAAAAAACTAACACTCCCTCTTAGCGACGAAGGTGTTCTCTTTAGTGCTACACATATTACTACAACACCCTGTTTCTGTACCACCCTCTGTCACTCTGCTGATGTCTGGTTGCTGTCCACCAACTGCTGCGCAACCCCGATGCTGCATTTGTGCTGCTACTGACACTACCATATTGCTGCCAACCCTGCATCTACATTGCAACTCCCTCTCCTCTGTTGCTGCTGCAACTGCAATTAATGCAACTAAGAAGCATCCTAAATACTAAATCAAATGTGTTCAGTATGATGCATCTATCTCTTGAGTCTTGACTGCTACTAGCCTTTGCACTGTCACTGAAGAATCTGTGCTGCTGCCAACTTTGCATTGAGCCACCTGCTCTGTTGTCAACACTGCACTGCTCTCCTCAACATCTGACTGCTACTAGTCTGCAACTGTCACTCGGAATCTGACTGCATCACTGACACTGATCCATCTTGCTACTGACTACTGTGGTCCCCCGTAGCTAGGTAATGATCCATGAGGTGGACTCCTTAATGGACCTTGCACAATCTCTGCAACTCTGGGACTACACCTCCATGTCGCCCCACCTCACTCCTAGAGGTATAGTTGCACACATGGCAAACTCTTCTTCCACCCTGGAAGACAACTTCTCAATTTGCCTGGTCTTGCTTTTTTTGCTTGCCCTTCTTTCTGAGAGGACACTGAGTACTGTAGTGACTGAACTCACCACATCTGAAGCACTTGACCTTTGACAAGTCCTTCTTCTTCTTCTTTTCCCCCTGCCCCTAACTAGGACCCTTGGATGTTAGGGCCATATTTTCTTTGTCCTTCTCACCCATAAAGCCATTATTGTTGTTGCCACTGATGGTACTCTTCTCTAGAGCCCGCCTCAACTCCTCCTGTTGTAGATCGGACTTGCTGGAATCACTATTCTGGGCAAATCGAATTTTTTGCCAACCTACAACTAAAAATCGAACCCTTGCCCAACAATTCGAACTGCTTATCTAGGTACTGCGCAACACCAGAAAATTTTGGCCTGTTGCTCCCTCTGAACAAAGAAATTTTCTTTTTCGCTTTTGAGCTTCCCGACTAATGAAAATTATTTTTCTAACGTTTAATTAATTTAACAATTTATCTTCTACGACAAATACCAAATAATTCACACTGAGACTTTCACAAATAAAACTACTCAAGAAAATAGTGTTGGAAACTGAGAAATTCTAGCGCACATACAATAATTAACACAGTTAGTTTTGGACAAGTGTCCTTGGAAAACCCGACTTGGGAAAACTGGTGCAACAACTGAGGGTTTTTATTATTATGTAGTAGTGAAATCTGAGTACAATCTATGGATGCCCAACTGCAATCCAAATAGCAAGAAAATTTGGCAAAATTATCTAAGGGAATTTACCTTCCACACAATCCACCTTGACACAACTTTGCTTTAGAAACTCGTCCTCCTAGACACCTCACGCTGGCTTCTGCACAGTGCTTGCACAGACCCTTGGACGTCTAGCCTGAAAATGCCTTTGATGAAGTCGTTAACCTTTCTCTATTGAGGAAAATGATTCTCCAGCCTTCTGGAAGACTTTCTAGGCCTTTGGAAGCTGAATCGATTTTTCCTCCAGCTAAATTGAATTGCCCTCTGAAGCTGACTGCGCAGTGCTCTACGTTGCCTCACTAGGAATAGCTCGGTCTCTTGCTGCTGCCTCTCCGGATCTGGAGCACTTCCTCCAGATCACTGTCTCTGCCCCTCTCTGTCTCTTCTTCCTTCTCTGGCTTTTCAGCAACTGTTGCTGCGTTCTGAAAATCAAACTACCATGGAAATTGAACCCCACAAGTGTGCTCTCCATCCCCCCATTAACTTCTTCTTACTATTGGACCTCCAACGACCAAGATTAAAACTTAATCAAGGGCCAAGATCATATCAGAGTCGATCCATATGAGTTTCTAGATGATTCACACCTTATTTCAGTTAATATTGATTAATTAGTCGTATTCACTAAGTTTAGACTTAGGAAATATTTAAAAATACGCTAATAATCGAATTGAGGCACTTCTATGTGGAATTTCTAGAAACAATTTATGGATTATGGAGATATCATGTGTTTTAGCATCTCCACAAAGCTTCGAGACTAGAGCACCTCCGATGCTACAAAAAACTAACACAAAGAGTCTTGGAGCAGATTTAGCCTCAAGGGCTAGGGTAAACTAACCAAGGTATCCTAGAGGCTTGGGATAGGAGCCCAACAATTTTGGTGGATAAATAAGGGAGGGAGTTTAATGAAAGTATCCTCGAACAACTTGGTGAAAATCTTGCCCAAGGTGGATAAAGAGATAAAAATACCAACAAAACTAAGGTGAATATTTGATAACTCTTTTCAATCAACAAGAGACAAGATTGGAAGAAGATAACTCGTTTATTATTCCATAGCATCAAAATTCACCAATAATCATCCGTAAAGAGACACCTATCCACATCAACGAGTCCTTGTCATCTTGAAATCTATGAATATCCATGAGGAAAAGAGGACTATCCACATCAATAAAATGCTCCAAAAGATCACTCTAATTATTCCTCCATAGCCAAAATCAATAAATAAGAGGAAATTTGAGAGTTGCTAGGGGATTTCTCCTCCAGTCCAGCCATGAGAAAATTAGAGGAAGTGCACCTGTATTTATAGGAGGTGCTCAACTAACTCTGCCATTAAAATATTACTTTGTAGACTAAAATACCCTGTTCTAGCCTATGGAGGGGCCAAAGGCCCTTTTCTTTAATCAATTAATTTACAAAATTTTAGAGGCATTCATGCCATGTGTACAAACTCTAAGGGGAACAAGCCAGCAAAAGTGACAAATGCCCAAAATGAAGGGTTATAAGGGGCTTTTGGCATGGCTGGCATCCATCTTCAAAATGTAGCAAGGAATGACTTCTTTGACTTGTGCCTTAGTCAAAGATGCCAATTTGAATTCAGTCTCATAGTTGCTTGAGTTAGCTTTCAGTTAACACATGTGATGTGGCCTACCACTGATTTATAGTCAGTGAATTTGAGTTAGATGGCGTGCAGTGAGTTGTGGACTAGTTGATGACTAAAATTAGCTATTTAGTGGAGTTAACTCTAGTGCTGTCAGTTAACTGATCTCTAGTTCTAGAATAGAGATAGATATGAGTTTAGTTGAGTAGTTTGACTTTGTGTTAACTCAACTTACTCTTAGTTAACAATAACAATTGCTAAATTTAGCCCTAGTAGGTCATGCAATTCGAATTGCCTAATGAGATTGAATGAAGGCACAAGTTGTAATCATTATTGTATACAAGTTTATGTGTACAGGCTTGAGAATCAAGCAGGGAAATTTCTCTTGGGATTTGCACAAGGAAATAGGGGATTTTCCTATTTTTAGGGACAATCTGTGCTAGGAAATAGGAGGCTCCTAGCAGGCATTATTTGCCTAAGTGTTGGGCAAGTCTTGTAGAGAGTTGATTAGTATTGCAGGGAGCTTCAGGCTTGAAGCAGTTTCTATGTAATAGATCAGATTGCTCAGTTGATTTAATACAAGCAAGCAGGGGTTTTTCCCAGTTGGGTTCCCTAGATATATTTTGTGTTCTATGTGTGATTGTGTTTTTATTCATTGTTTTCTTTCTGCAGATTTTTGGTAGAGAAATCTTGTGTCTTTTGTGATCAGTTTGCTCTCATTAGTAGTTGCAAGGTTTCAAGGATTTTCTACAATCCCTCATTCAAAGCCCCTTCTGCAAAGAATAAGTCTTTAACTAGTGTTAAAACATGCCATGAAATCAGCAACACAGCCTCCAAGTGCTCCCAGAAGTGGGCAAGTGGGCTTCAATAGTCAGACCTGGCCTCCATGCCATCATACAAATGGACACACCAGTCCTCAAGTCACAAAAAAATCCCTTCATAAGGGCTGCTTCTTTGTCAAACCATGCCAATGAATTATCCATGTTAAGTGGATCTTATGACAAGCATCTATCTCCCAAAGCACCCCAAATGATGAGCCTCCTTCAGACAATCCTCTCCATTGTCAACCTGACTTCTTAAAGTCAAACTCAATATTGGTAGGTTGGCCCTTGCATTCCTTCAAAGTTGGTTTCACATCTTCCGAACCTAAGGTCGGCTCAGCACCATTTGACAGGCTGGCTCACCAATTATTTACATGTGGCACAAGAATATAAAGACCACCACACCTCATTTCTACAAGAAGAGTATGGGAGCGCTTCTCATGTAATTACTGTGCACATATGCCTCAGAACCTGCAACCATTTGACGTAGAGTACCTCAGGTTAAGAACTTCACTGTCCCATCTTCTTTATCATTTGTCGGGCTACCTATAATCACTCCAAATTTGTCACAGCTACCGATTATACTCTTATCTACAGATCAAACGTGGGCTTGCTGTTACAGGTATCTTTCCTCCATTTTTTTCTTAGTTCGCTGCATTGAGTCATGCTCTTTCAATGTAAATCTAGAAACAGTTAATATCGTTACCTAATAGAGACAACGTGCTGCCACTGGTCCACTGCTGTCATAAGAAAAATTTTAGTCTCTGTTTATCCTTGCCACTAAAATCTCTTTATATGTTGCTCAATGGTTCCTTCAAGCATCTGTCAATGACCATACATTTCACACCTCATCCCCTTTCCTACAGGATTGGAGTAATGTTTCCAGCAAAATACACATCCATTGGCACATGCCAAGCTTCCATATGTTGCACTGTTAGCTATTTGTGTAAGAGGGTCGTCTTCATACCCTTTTCATGCTGATATATCTCAGATAGCAATCTGATTTCACACAAATGGGCAACAGCACGCTGGGACAATGTGAGACCTCAAAAATAATCACGTCAGATTTTCTTTGGCAACATCTGCTACAGGGAGACCCATTGCAAGACTAATATTGACCTCATGCTCAGAATTCTTTGTTTCATCAGCTATCCCAAGTCCTCAACATATTTGAGGTGACACATCTGGAAGGAGCTTGACAGATGATAGTGCTACAAAACCCTGATTCAAGACCTTGTACAACATTCATTAACTATCTCATCTTGTCTTGGACAAAAGGGTGGATAATAGGGCTAAGAGAATCCATATGCTAAGGGATAAAATCTGCTCATAGACCTATCTTTGTGACTCGATATCTTAATCTATCCAAGGGAAATAATTTCTTACCCTATGAAACTTTGGGGTTGAGAGAAACAACTTTGGTTCACAAAAACTTCATTAATCCTGGGAAGAAAATTCCATAAACCCTATGGAATCAATTGTTCTAATTGAGAGTGTTGTATTATCAACACAAAAATATCAACCAATAGAAAGTATTCAATTATCATTCATTGTCAAGGCCTCAATAGGCAATTACAAGTAAAAAACAAAGATTAAAATTCATTGAATATTATCAAACCCTATTATAGTTAGTTCTGCATCATTTAATAGACCCTAGGTCTCTTGAAGGATGTGCCCTCATGTGATTAGGTCTGAAAGTGAATGTACCATGCATGCCATCCAGTATAGATGTGCCACTATTCCAATGGTTGCATCCTTACTAGCTACTAAAAATGTTTATGCAACTACTGAAAACTAGGTGTATGCATGGATTTGAATGTAGGCCTGAAGTGTGCCTCCCTTTAGGTGCTAAAATGATGACCAACCTCCCTAGTTGTCTTTCCTTTACACAGGCTGTAAGCTCAACACATGAATGGGCCTAAGAATAGGGTAACAACACATACTTTGATGTGCTAAAAACAACAAACAAGAAATCATCTCCAGCTAAGTGTGTCCTCATTCTTGCATGAAGTATTCCACTACCTCTTCCACTTCCACTGCAAAGTAGTGTGCCCTTTTGACTTTCAAAAAGTATGTCCATAACTGTTGATAAGTAGGTGCATGAATATATTTGAGGGTCTGCATCAGTGTGACCTCCTATGTGTTGAGAGATCTAGGCAATAACAATTAGGTGATTTCTCTTCTAATGATAACTGCTTGTGAATGCTTTTTACTTCTTTAGATTAGGATCTTCTCTTTACATAGATTATTATTGTGTTTTTCTTCATCAAACAACTACCAATGCATAAACAATAAAGAGACAAGAGACATAGAATGTAGGCGATCAGCTAGGGCCAAAACCTCTCCAACTTGAGAGAAAAACCCAAATGAATTCTTCTTCTTATAGAGACTTCAATTGACGAATACCAAGACCATGACCAAGACCCTTGACACACCAACCTCTCCAAGTCCAAGTCACAAGATCCTCCTTCACTACTTCTTCCTCTTGCCCAAGTCAACACAAGTCAAACTGCCTTCATGCACTGCTAATCTCAGCTACTCTAAAGTTTCGGCCTTCCTCCACAAATCTGCAATTTCGGCTGCCTGAAATCTCTAAAGGACACACGTGTGGGCTGAATTATGGACTTTCTTGGTGTGCTTCTCCTTCGCTTATCTTGAGGGATATTCCTTGTTACTTCAGCTAGCAATAATGATGGCGTGTAGACCGTTTGCTTGACTTTTACTAGGGCTGATGTAACCCTACTGCAGAAACCCTAGTTTCTTCCACACGTGCGAAGAGACTAACCCAAAACAATGCTAAACTTGCTTCGATAAGACACATCCTTCCTTCGCTTGGCTCTCGACTTCCTTTTGCATAAAATTCGCAGTTCTTTTCTGCCCTTTTCCTTTTACCGAAAATCTGTCTCTAGAATGAAGGCTGAGCTGCCTATTTATAGTGGTTTGCCCATCAATAATTAGACGACTTGAACTGTTGTCTAGGTTGACATGCCTTTTCTAGAGTCATCCTTGGGCCGACATCAAGGAGTGTTTGTGACAATGTCTTGGAGGGCTTATGACACAAATAAATTCTCTTTTACAATGTGTAACATACCCAAATGGGTCTTTCATATTTGACATTGACTCTAGAATTTTATGACATGATGACTAATCCTAAAGGCTCAATGGGAGCCTTAACTAAAATAAAATTCCTTGCTCATGAAACCCATGAGACAAACATTACAAAAATAATTTTATTTTCTTCTTTACATCAATTACATAAAATCATAATTACACGTCATTATGAAGACCAAACCTAATTACACTTTTCAACACTCCCTCATAACTAGGGAGGTATTCATAATCCATACAAGGTACTTGGACATTCTCAATCTGAAGAATTCTCATAAGAAGAGTCGGATTGGTAATCCATCTGTATAGCATCATATCAACCATCATTGTCACATAACAAGGCCTTGTTAGTTGACTAACAACTCTATCTCTCCACAAGATCAGAGCTCAATGTTGGCAACACCAATGATGTATATACACCCTCATCATTGTCTCTCTTGGAACATACCCCACCAGGTTCTCTTAGAGTATGTTCCACGAGGAATATTCTTATCTTGGATTCCTAGTCCTCAAAGAATATTGTTCCTCTTCTTATCTTGGATGCCTAACTCATCCTTAAAGAGAATCTGATGCCAAATGTTTACCCAATCCTCCATTCTGTCTTCCCAAGTGAAAACAAGAATGATGTGTCTATCTATCCCTCTTAATTAGGGAGGATATACCTATTCCAATGAAGGAATGTACTCATTCCTATGGAAGGAATGTACCTAAGATCCCTCTTGGCTTAGGAATTTGCTTCCAAGTTTCTACCAAGTTAGAAACTTGTTTCCAGGCTCCCTCTTAATTAGGGACCTACAACAGCTCTTTAGGTGGAGATGATGGGACAACTAGTTGCATGAAGAACTCCTCACGATGTCATGAACTTCTTTTTCTTTATTCAGGAGTCTTCATGTTTTTGGGACTTCTTCGTAGGGCATAGACCATCCATCACTTTCATCCATGAGTCAGTCATGTCATTATTCCTTTCATCGGAAAGTGATCCATTAGTTCATATTTGGCCTTCCTTCATGCCATGCTGCCTTCTTCATGCCATGTTTCCTTAAGGATCTTTCATCCTACTACATGGACATCAGTGGTGGAAGATATCCATAACTCTTCCCTTGGCAGCCCTGCATAATCCCATCTAGATATCATTCAAAAATAAGGAATGAACATTAAATCAAAATTACCTTTGTGATGGTCTTTCATCATGACATCTTCTAGTTCGCATCAACATCCTGCATACACATTGACACATCTCCAAAAGATATATACTGTCAAGGGTCTCTTTCTTTTTCAGACTTCATCAAAGTCTTTATATCTTTCATGGAGATATCCTAGTCAAATCTCTTAGTCCTTGGATGTTGATTGCCTTTTCCATAGTTGCATATTTCATGATCTCTTCCTTTCTTTCTTCACACATTTCCTTCTAGGAACTTCTAGTCATAGTTCCTCCAATTTTGTCAACCACCTCATATTTCATATGAGGACTATTATGTTGATTTCATCTAGACAGTGTGTGACCCATGCTTCCCTTCATATTTTCAAGGGAGGGGAGATCATTTCTTTTGATCATGCTCTCGAGATAGAGCATTTATCTTGCAACCATATGACATTACTCTACAATATCGAATACAAGCATACATACCTCATTTTCCTTTATGTCAGCCAGACTTCCTTCATCAACTTCCTTGATTGAAAGAACTTCAATCCCTTGATCTATTTTACCTCTTTTGTCATCATACCGTCATCCCATGAATTCCCACAAGTTGGAAATCTTGATAAACACTTGCTTCCTTTTGATTGGTGAACCTTCCAATGAAGATTCCAATAGAGGATCTTGATTATCCTCATCCATCAAATGTTTCCTTTTGATTGATGTATGATGAGCTTTTGTACTAGATGACTTTTTCTTTTTCCCATAAGTACCACTTATGCTTCTAATGAGGTTACCAAGAGCTATATCCTTCCAAGGGTGACTGTCATAGACTTATATTTTAGATATTTTTCTCTATGATCAGGAGATCTTGCTTTTAATGCTTCTATGATGCCATGATGCATCCTATCATTTTCCTTATTGAATCATGATAGCCATATCTTACAACAGAAAAACTTGAAAACAAGAACTTGACAAGAACTAGGCGAGGAAGACTATCTCAATCATAGTAGAGATCTCTTAATTCCTCTTTCTTTGACTTCTTCTTTTGATCTTCTTCCGCTTCTTCGGTGATATGGGCTTCTTCTCTAACTTTCTTGTTATTGTCCTTCTTGAGCTTAGGACAATCTCTTTTGTAATGCCCATATTCTTGACATCCATAGCATTGAACCTTAGCCAGGTTCTTCTTCTTTTTCTGAGGACCAAATTTCCCAGACTTTCCTCTTCTCTTTGCCATAGCAGCATATGCTTGATTTTTCTCACTGGATCCTACATCAGTTTTTGCCTTCAGTTTGGTTTCTTCAATTTTGCATAGAGACCATAGATCCTAGAATGGAGTAGTTTCTTTCTTCCCATAAATTCTTGAAGTAAAGTTACCCCATTCCTCTGGTAGTGCATTTAGTACTACAGTGGTCATCTCCTTGTCAGATATTATTTCACCCAAATCTTGAAGTTGATCCCTTATTTCAGATATCCTCATCAAGTATGAGGCTATCCCTTCTTCATTTGATATCCTTAGCTTGTAGAGTTCTTTCCTTAAAGAGATAACTTCTCCTGCAGTGCTTACAAAAAATAACTCTACCAATTTGTCATATATTTCTTTTGAGGTGTTGAGTTTAGATACATATGGAATGAGAGGTTCCTTGATGGATTCTATGAGAATCCTTTGAGCCCTCAGTTCCCCTTTCATAAACTTTGTGAGTGCTTGAGCATCTTCTTTTGATGGTTTGATGATAGAGCCTTCGACATGCTCCATCACCTCATTTTCAATGAGATTTAGATCTCTCCTCTTCTACCATGCAAGATAGTTTGAAGGCCCAACCAATTTGTTGCTTTCCTTGCAAAGAGACATTTTGACAGATTCAGACATAAATATACTTACTTGTGAAGATGCTATTTGTTGCCTCGAATTTGATGATAATATAGATGATAGAGAACTTCTTCTTGATGAAGGTAGATCTCTTCAAGAGTGATCCTTGACTCCACAAAGAAGGAGATCACTTCAGATCCTTTGATAGTGATTTCCTTGTTGATAATGATGACTTCTTGATGATGTCTTGATATTTCTTGGGTGATCTTCTTCATGTTGATTTGGGGTAGCATCGGATGTGCTTTAGCCATGAAAATTGGTGGAGAGGTTAAAGCACATGAGATCTCCAAGACCTAGAAATGGTTTGGGTAGATTTTAACTGGTTTGGGAGATATTAAAATAATTAATATTTTTAATGGAGTTCCTAAGTCTAAATTTAGGAAAAATAAAATATTAATGGGTATTAATATAAAACTGAGTTAGAAGGTTCCAAAAGTCATGGATTAAGCCAAATCTAATCTTAGCTGTTGATTAGAGATTTAATCTTGGCCATTGATGGACCAATGAGAAAAGTATAAGAGGAGGCTTGAGGGTCAGTTGGATAATACACCAAAGTGATCAGTCATTCTATTCTCTAGAGATAGAATCAGTGATCAGCGACGAAGGGCAGTGAATACATAGCAGAGAGGCAGAGTTGGTACCAGAGAGACAACAGAAAGCTAGGGTGTTACGCATAGGTAGCCAGGTGTTACGCATAGGTAGCCAGGAGAGGCCAGCGTGTGAGACACAGAGGGTCTAGTGGCTGACGCAGAAGCTCCAGAAGCTGATGCAGAGGCTAGCAGAGCTGACGCAGGGCCAAGAGGTAGCACTGGAAGGATTTTGTGGGATAGACTGGGTGCTGGTGAGCTAGATAGGGTGACACAGTCCCTATCAGAGTGACGCAGAGCAGTGGGAGTTGCAATTGTTGCTGTGGGATCATTCATCCGGTGATTATTCAGTCGGAATATCTGTCTTCGAGGAGAGGTACTATTGCCGAGGGCATTCTCTGTTGGGTGAGCCATTTCTTGCACCCTAGTTGTATTCTGAAAACTTCATAATAATAAAACCCTATGAATAACTGCATTGGTTTTCCCGCATTGGGTTTTTCGGGGACATTGGTCCAAAAATAACGGTGTCACTTGTGTGCTTGTTTTCTTTCAGTTGATGATCTGTAGATGTTGATACTGTACTTGTGTTTATTTTCAGTATTTACATGGTAAATAATTTGTTAAGTAATTAAACAAGTAGGAAGAAATAAACCAGATAGTACAAGAAGAATTTCTAATGGGTTAAACTTAGAAATTCCAACATGGTATCAGAGCGTGGTTGCAGATCACAGGATAACTGAAGGCATCAACCGAGTAGAGCATTTGCAGCAGATTCAGTTGTCCCGAGTGACAAAGCTGATCCTTGCAGAAGGCGACAGAGGAAGGAGTGACGCAGAGGGACTGCGTCATCATTCTGGGTCAGAGAAAGGAAACGCAGAGGCTAAGGGAGGTAGTATCAGGCTCACACAAATCTTGAAGTTGATCCCTTATTTCAGGTATCCTCATAAAGTATGAGGCTATCCTTTCTTCTTTTGATATCCTTAGCTTGTAGAGTTCTTTACTTAGAGAGATAACTTTTCCTGTAGTGCTTACAAAAAATAACTCTACCAAATTGTTATATATTTCTTTTGAGGTGTCGAGTTTAGATACATATGGAATGAGGGGTTCCTTGATGGATTCTATGAGAATCCTTTGAGCCCTCACTCCCCCTTTCATAAACTTTGCGAGTGCTTGAGCATCTTCCTTTGATGGTTTGGTGATAGAGCCTTTGACATGCTCCATCATCTCATTTTCAATGAGATTTAGATCTCTCCTCTTCATCCATGCAAGATAGTTTGAAGGCCCAACCAATTTGTTGCTTTCCTTGCAAAGAGACATTTTGATAGATTCAGACATAAATATACTTACTTGTGAAGATGCTACTTGTTGCCTCCTTGAATTTGATGATAATATAGATGATAGAGAACTTCTTCTTGATGAAGATAGATCTCTTCAAGAGTGATCCTTGACTCCACAAAGAAGGAGATCACTTTAGATCCTTTGATAGTGATTTCCTTGTTGATAATGATGACTTCTTGATGATGTCTTGATGTTTCTTCGGTGATCTTCTTCATGTTGATTTGGGGTAGTATCAGATGTGCTCTAGCCATGAAAATTGGTGGAGAGGTTAAAGCACATGAGATCTCAAAGACCTAGAAATGGTTTGGGCAGATTTTAACCGATTTGGGAGATATTAAAATAATTAATATTTTTAATGGAGTTCCTAAGTCTAAACTTAGGAAAAATAAAATATTAATGGGTATTAATATAAAACTGGGTTAGAAGGTTCCAAAAGTCATGGATTAAGCCAAATCTAATCTTAGCCGTTGATTAGAGATTTAATCTCGGTCGTTGATGGACCAACGAAAAAAGTATAAGAGGAGGCTTGAGGTTTAGTTGGATAATACACCAAAGTGATCAGTCATTCTATTCTCTAGAGCGGGGTTTGCTAAGAGAGATAGAATCAGTGATCAGCAGCGAGGGGCAGTGAATACATAGCAGAGAGGCAGAGTTGGTACTAGAGAGACAATGCAGAGCCTGGAGAGGTTGATGTAGAGGCAGCTGGGTGTTACGCATAGGTAGCCAGGAGCTATGCAGAGCCAGGAGAGGCTAGCGTGTGAGACACAGAGGGTCTAGTGGCTGACGCAGAAGCTCCAGAAGATGATGCAGAGGCTAGCAGAGCTGACGGAGGGCCAAGAGGCAGCGCTGGAAGGATTTCGTGGGATAGACTGGGTGCTGGTGAGCCAGATAGGGTGACGCAATCCCTATCAGAGTGACGTAGAGCAATGGGAGCTGCAATTGTTGCTGTGGGATCGTTCATTCGGTGATTATTCAGTTGAGATATCTGTCTTCGAGGAGAGGTACTACTGCCGAGGGCATTCTTTGTTGGGTGAGCCATTTTTGACAACCTAGTTGTACTCTGAAAACTGCATAATAATAAAACCCTTTGAATCGCTGCATTGGTTTTCCCGCACTGGGTTTTTTCGGAGACATTGGTCCAAAAATAACGGTGTCACTTGTGTGCTTTTTTTTTTTTTTTTTTTCAGTTGATGATCTGTAGATGTTGATATTGTACTTGTGTTTATTTTCAGTATTTACATGGTAAATAACATGTTAAGTAATTAAACAAGTAGGAAGAAATAAACCAGATAGTACAAGAAGAATTTCTAATGGGTTAAACTTAGAAATTCCAACATGGTATCAGAGCGAGGTTGTAGATCACAAGACAATTGAAGGCATCAACTGAGCAGAGCATTTGCAACAGATTCCGTTGTCTCGAGTGACAAAGTTAATCCTTGCAGAAGGCGACAGAGGAAGGAGTGACGCAGAGGGACTGCGTCATCATGTTGGGCCAGAGAAAGGCAACGCAGAGGCCAAGGGAGGCAGTATCGGGCTCACGCAAAGCCACGTAGAGGCCAGGAGGGCTGACGCAGTTGGTTGGGGGAGCTGATTTGCCGGTGTCGGGATTGCGCAGAGCCAATTGGCTCAATTCTTCAGTCGCTGGGGTATAGGACGCTGCGGGTAATTTGCGGAGCGAAGTTAGTGGGGTATTGTGGTCAGAACAATATCTAATAAGGCAAGACCAAGGTGGAGGGAGTTGCTGTCAAGGCTGATTTCTAGCCAAGGAATCCGGAGCAGTGGTGCAGTTGCACAGACGATCGGAGTGGGGCAACTTGACGTTGGCACAGGGATTTCCAGAAGGGAAATCAAGACTCAGAGGGAGTCGAACCGAGAACTTCCAGTGGGAAGTTGAGAGACTCAGCAGGAGTTGAACAGAGGACTTCCAAGAGGGATGTAGAAAGACTTGGAGGAGTCGATAGAAGAGCAACGAGATGGCCGTGAATGGGCTGAGAGATCATGATAGGATGGACGGAGCGTCCAACTTTGTGGTCTGGAAGGCCAGGATCTTGTCCATTCTAGAGAGACATCGCCTCAAGGGCTTCGTCACGAGAGTGATAGCTATCCCAGTTGACTCGATAGCTAATGAAAGGTACGAGGAGGCAATGGCGAAAGCTAAGTGCATCATCCTTGATGGGGTCAAGGATCATGTGGTACCACATATTGCCAAGAAGGAAACGACAAAGGAGATGTGGGATGGCTTGAAGACATTGTACCAGCATACTTCCGTGCAGAGGAAGATGTTTTGGAGAATCAACTAAGGGCATACAAGATGTAGAAGGAAGAGTAGATAGATGTCTTCCTCAGTCGCTTGAAGGAGATCCGTGACTAGCTAACTTCCATAGGGGCCACACTGGATGAGGAATTGATGGTGAGGACCGCACTAAACGTAGTTTCCGAGATTGGGAAGTATTTTTCCATAACATATTGGGCATGACGAGTCTTCCAGATTAGGAAGAACCAAACGACTGACCAAAGTGGGGAGTAGCAGCAAAGAGGTTAGAATCAAGAAGGAGGAAGAAGAGGATGCGGCTCTAGCATTTGCCAGAAAGCAGGAGAAGAGAAAGAAGGACCTCTCCAAGGTCAAGTGCTTCCATTGTGGGGAACTGGGTCATTTTGCGAACCAGTGTCCTAGGAAGAAGAGCAAGGGAGAGGCTTCAGAGTCGAAGGCAATGCCTTCAAAAGTGGAGAAAGAAGTCGAGGAGGAGGACGATTGTGCCATGAGTGCTCATGTGCCACTTTAGAAAAAGTGGGGAGACATTGAGCTATACTTAGGAGTACTATAGGCGATGAGGGACAAGATCCTTGAGGTACCCAACCTCTGGATTATACCTTGCTACGAGAGCCCCGAAGAGGAGTAGCAGGACTAGCGGATGTCAATAGAGATGGATGCGGATGGAGCGGCAGGGAGTGCTACAATGCAGGAGTCCTTGGATAACACGAGGCTAGCAGGCTGCAATAGTGCGAGAGGCGCGAGAGTGTTGCACCAGTGTAGGATGGCACAGAGAGGTGTGCAACGGTGTGAGATGCAGGGAGTTGTTGCAGCAGCGCAGAGGTTAGTGGAGGGAGCACTTGTTAGCGACAGAGGGAGCTTCAGCATTGGGAGTGTCTCTAGTCTGATAAGGATGTTAGAGTTGGGTGGATCAATTACTTACTTCTCGGTAATTGAGTTGCAGTGCAACAGTTAGCAGTGGCAGTGCTATAGGCAGCACGATGGAGCATGATGAGAGGGGATGCAGTGCAGATGTAGCGCTGGGAGGATGGACCAATAGCAACACGAATGCAGAGGGAGCTGCCGTACAGATGCAGAAATGGCAGTGGCAGGGCCATGGGCAGCAATATAGGATGCAGCAGTGCAGAGGATGTTGGGCGGGGAGGCCTAGCGTCAACGCATGGATCGATGTTGGATAATCAGGGTGATGCTCAGTATGGAGTATTACTAGAGCATAGTCCTTGCTAAGAGGGAGTGTTAATTTGAGGTAGCAAAGGATGTGCTCTAGCCATGAAAATTTGTGGAGAGGCTAAAGCACATGAGATCTCCAAGACCTAGAAATGGTTTAGGCAGATTCTAACCGGTTTGGAAGATATTAAAATAATTAATATTTTTAATGGAGTTCCTAAGTCTAAACTTAGGAAAAATAAAATATTAATGGGTATTAGTATAAAAATGGGTTAGAAGGTTCCAAAAGTCATGGATCAAGCCAAATCTAATGCCATTTATGGACCAACGAGAAAAGTATATGAGGAGGCTTGAGGGTTAGTTGGAGAATACACCATAGTGATTAGTCATTCTATTCTCTAGAGCGGGGTTTGCTAAAAGAGATAGAATCAATGATTAGCATCGAGGGGCAGTGAATACATAGCAGAGAGGTAGAGTTGATACTAGAGGGCAGCGCAAAGCCCGGAGAGGTTGACACAGAGGCAACTGGGTGCTACGCAGAGGCAGCCAGGAGCTGCGTAGAGCCAGGAGAAGCCAGCGTGTGAGACACAGAGGGTCTAGAGGCTAACACAGAGGCTAGCAAAGCTGACGCAGGGCCAAGAGGCAGTGCTGGAAGGATTTCGTGAGACAGGCTGGGTGCTGGTGAGCCGGATAGGGTGACGCAGAGTAGTGGGAGCTGCAATTGTTGCTGTGGGATCGTTCATCCGGTGATTATTCAGCCGGAATATCTATCTCCGAGGAGAGGTAATATTGCTGAGGGCATTCTCTGTTGGGTGAACCATTTCTGACACCCTAGTTGTATTATGAAAACTGCATAATAGTAAACCCTCTGAATAGCTGCACTAGTTTTCCCGCATTGGGTTTTTCCGGGGACATTGGTCCAAAAGTAATGGTGTCACTTGTGTGCTTGTTTTATTTCAGTTGATGATCTGTAGATGTTGATACTGTACTTTTGTTTATTTTCAGTATTTACATGGTAAATAACTTGTTAAGTAATTAAACAAGTAGAAAGAAATAAACCAGATAGTACAGGAAGAATTTTTAATGGGTTAAACTTAGAAATTCCAACATGGTATCAGAGCGAGGTTGTAGATCACAGGGTAACTGAGCGCATCAGCCGAGCAGTGCATTTGCAGCAGATTCAGCTGTCCCACGTGACAGAGCTGATACTTGCAGAAGGCGACAGAGGAAGGAGTGACGCAGAGGGATTGCGTCATCATTCTGGGACAGAGAAAGGCAGCGCAAAGGCCAAGGGAGGCAGTCTCAGGCTCATGCAGAGCCACACAGAGGCCAAGAGGGTTGACGCAATTGGCTGGGGGAGTTGAGTTGCTGGTACCGGGATTGCGCATAGCCAAGTGGCTCAATCTTTCAGTTGTTGGGGTATAGGAGGCTGTGGGTAATTTGCGGAGCGAAGCTGGTGGGGTATTGTGGTCAGAACAGTACTTAATAGGGCAAGACCGAGGTGGAGGGAGTTGCTGCCGAGAAAGATTTCAAGCCAAGGAATCTGGATCAGTGGTGTAGTTGCACAGATGATCGGAGTGGGGCAACTTGACGTTGGAAGAGGGATTTCCAGAAGGGAAATAGAGACTCAGAGGGAGTCGAACCGAGAACTTCCAAACAGGAAGTTAAGAGACTCAATAGGAGTCGAAGAGAGGACTTCCAAGAGGGAAGTAGAGAGACTCGGAGGAGTCAAAAGAAGAGCAACGAGATGGCCGTGAATGGGCTGAGAGATCAGGATAGGCTGGATGGAGCGTCCAACTTTGTGGTTTGGAAGGCCAAGATCTTGTCCATTCTAGACAAAGATCGCCTCAAGGGCTTCGTCACGAGAGTGATCGCTATCCTAGTTGACCCGATAGCTAATGAAAGGTACAAGGAGGCAATGGCGAAAGCTAAGTGCATAAATCCTTGATGGGATCAAGGATCATGTGGTGCCACATATTGCCGAGAAGGAAACGACAAAGGAGATGTGGGATGCCTTGAAGACATTGTACCAACATACTTTAGTGCAGAGGAAGATGCTCCTGGAGAATCAGCTAAGTGCATACCAGATGTAGAAGGGAGAGCAGATAGATGTCTTCCTCGGTCGATTGAAGGAGATCCGTGACCAACGAACTTCCATAGGGGCCACGCCGGATGAGGAATTAATGGTGAGGATCGCACTGAATGCAGTTTCCTAGGATTGGGAGGTATTTGTCCAGAGCATACTGGGCAGGACAAGTCTTCCAGATTGGGAAGAACTGTGGGTGGCCCTTCGTCAAGAAGAGATTAGACGACTGACCAAGGCAGGGAATAGCGGCAAAGGGGTCACAATCAAGAAGGAGGAAGAAGAGAATGTGGCTCTAGCATCTGCGGGAATGGAGGAGAAGAGAAAGAAGAAGGACCTCTCCAAGGTCAAGTACTTCCATTGTGGGGAATTGGGTCATTTTGTGAACCAGTGTCCTAGGAAGAAGAGCAAGGGAGAGGCTTTAGACTCGAAGGCAGCGCCTGCAAAAGCGGAGAAAGAAGTAGAGGAGGAGGACGATTGTGCCATGAGTGCTCATGTGCCACTTGAGAAAAAGTGGGGAGACATCGAGCTGTAGTTAGGAGGACTACAGGCGATGAGGGGTAGGATCCTTGAGGTACCCAACCTCTTGGATTATACCTTGCTACGGGAGCCCCGAAGAGGAGTAGCACGACTGTCGGATGTTAGTAGAGATGGATGCAGATGGAGCGACTGAGAGTGCTATAGTGTAGGAGTCCCCAAACAGCACGAGGCCAGCAAGCTGCAACAATGCGAGAGGCACGGGAGTGTTGCACCAGTGCAAGATGGCACAAAGAGGTGTGCAACGGTGCGAGATGTAGGGAGTTGTTGCAGCAGTGCAGAGGTCAGTAGAGGGAGCACTTGTTAGCGGCAGAGCGAGCTTCAACATCGGGAGTGTCTCTAGCTTGATAGGGATGTCAGAGTTGGGTGGACCAGTTACTTACTTCTTGGTAGCTATGTTGCAGTGCAGCAGTTAGCAGAGGGAGCTGCCGTACAGATGCAGCAGTGGCAGTGGCAGGTGTTGGAATTTCTAAGTTTAACTGTTAGAAATCCTTCATGTACTTTTTGATTTATTTCTCCCTACTTGTTCTGTTAATTAACAAGTTATTTACCATGTAAATACTGAAAATAAATACAAGTACATGCTCAACACATACAGATCATCAACTGAAGGAAAAAACAAGCACACAAGTGACACCATTATTTTTTGACTAATGTCCCCGAAAAAACCCAATGGGGAAAACCGTTGTAGTTATCTGAGGGTTTTATTATTAAGCAGTTTCAGAATACAATTTGGGTGCCAGAAATGGCTCACCCAACAGAGAATTCCCTTGGTAGTAGTATCTCTCAATCGGAGATAGATATCAGCCCGAATCTGCCCCACGAAATCTCCTAGTGTTAGCCTCTAGGGTTTGCGTCAGCCTCTTTGGCCTAGTGTCACCCCAACTAGCCCTGCGTCAGCCTCTGGAGCCTCTGCGTCACCCACGTTGGCTCTCTCTGGCACTGCGCAGCTCCTGGCTGCCTCTGCGTGGCCGCTGGCAGCTTTTGCATGGCCTCTAGCTGGCTCTGCATCAACCCTCTCCCGGCTTCGGCGCTGATGCTCCCGGTACCCTCTGTGCCTCTCTCCTTCTGTATTTACTGCCCCTCAGTTGCAACTCTGATCACTCCTTCGATTTCCTCAGCAAGCCCTGCCCCAGAAAATCGAATTCTTGATTAACTCAGTGTGTTCTCCAAGTGACCCTCAAGCCTCCTCTTATACTTTTCTCATTGACAATTCAACGGCTGAGATTAAGTCCCTAATCAACAGCTAAGATTATATCTGTCTTGATCCATGACTTTTGGACCATTCTAACTCATTTTTATATTAATTCACATTAATATTTTATTTTCCCTAAGTTTAGACTTAGGGACTCCATTAAGAATATTAATTATTTTAATATCTCCCAAAGCGGTTAGATTCTGCCCAAACCATTTCTAGGTATTGGTCTCATGTACTTTAGCCTCTCCACCAATTTTCGTGGCTAGAGCACATCCGATGCTACCCCAAATCAACACTCCCTCCTAGCAAGGACTGTGCTCTAGTAATACTCCTCACTGAGCATCACCTTGACCATTCGACATCGGTCCTTGTGCTAATGCTAGGTTTGCTGCCCAACATCCTCTGCACTGCTGCATCATGTACTGCTACCCATGGCCCTGCCACTACAACTGTTGCATTTGTACAACAACTCTCTCTGCATCCTTGCTGCTACCCATGGCCTTGCCACTGCCACTGCTGCATCTGCACTCTAATCCCTCTCATCATGCTGCATCGTGTTGCCCATAACACTGCCACTGCTAACTGCTGCACTGCAACTTAGTTACTGAGAATTAAGTAACTTCTCTCCTAACTCTGACATCTCCATCAGTTCTGCTACTCCTCTTCGGGGCCCCTGTAGCAAGGTATAATCCAAGAGTTTGGGTACCTCGAGGATCCTGACACTCATCGCCTGTAGTCCGTCTGACTACAACTCAATGTCTCCCCACTTCCTCTCACTAGGTGCATGAGCACTCATCGCACAGTCATCATCTGTCTTCACTTCTTTCTCCGCCCTTGCTGGCACAACCTTGGTCTCAGAAACCTCTCCCTTGCTCTTCTTCCTCAGACACTGGCTCGCATAATGGCCCAGTTCCCCACAATGGAAGCATTTGACCTTGGAGAGGTCCTTCTTCTTTCGTTTCTCTTGCATTCTCTCAGATGCTGGGGCAACATCCTCCTCTTCCTCCTTGATTCTGACCCCCTTGCCGTTGCTTGCTGCCTTGGTTAGCCTTCTCATCTCTTCCTGATGAAGAGCCGCCCATAATTCCACCCAATTAGGAAGGGTCGATCTGCCCAGTATGCTCTTGACAAATACCTCTCAGTCCTTTGAGACTGGTTTAATGCAGTCCTCACCATTAATTGTTGATCCGGCGTGGCCCCTATGGAAGTCAGCTGATTTCGGATCTCCTTCAATCGATCGAGGAAGGTGTTGATCGGTTCTCCTTTTTGCATCTGATATGACCGCAGTTGATTTTCTAGTAGCATCTTCCTCTACACGGAAGTATGCTGATACAGTTTCGTCAGGGTCTCCCACATCGTATTTTCCATGTCCTTTTCAGCAATATGTGGTACTACATGGTCCTTGACCCTGTTAATGATGCTCTTGGCCCTCACCATTGCCCTCTCGTACTTATCGTTCTCAACCAGGTCAACTGGGATTGCTATCGTTTTCAAGGCGAAGTCCTTGAGACGATTTCTATTTAGAACGAACAAGATTTTAGCCTTCTAGACTAGGAAGTTTGAGGCTTCGTCCAGTCTGTCCTGATCTCTTACCCCGTTCACTGCCATCTCGTTACTCCTCTTTCGACTCTCTCTCTACTTCCCTCTTGGAAGTTCTTGGTGTGACTCCCTCTGAGCCTCGATTTCCCTCTTGGAAACCCCTCTGCCAATGTCGAGATGCCCCCACTCCGCGTTAGTGCAACTGCACCACTGATCCATATTTCTTAGCTAGAAATCCTCGCTAGCAACTCCCTCCTCCTTGGTCTTGCCCTGTTAGGTACCGTTCTGACCATAGTACCCCACCAGCTTCAGTCTGCAACTTCTCTACAACCTTCTATGCCCCAACAAACTGAAGGTTAGAGCCTCTAGACTCTGCACAATCCCGACACTAGAAAAATCGACACCTCCTGGCCATGGGCGTCAATCCTTCCTGACTGAGAAAGATGACAGGCATTGCGTAGGTCAGGTCTGCTCCTTTTTGCCACTGTGCTGATCCTTCTCTCGACTCTAACTTGATGACGCAGGCAATACATCACCCCTTCCTTGCTGCTTTTTCGCTAGGAACAACTTCTGTCACTCGGGACAATTGTTTCTGCTGCTGCTGCTCTGCTCGGTTGATGCCCTCAGTTCTCCTATGATCTGCAACCACGTTCTGATACCATGTTGGAATTTTTAAGTCTAACTGTTAGAAATCCTTCATGTACTCTCTGATTTATTTCTCCCTACTTGTTCTGTTAATTAACAAGTTATTTACCATGTAAATACTGAAAATAAATACAAGTACATGCTCAATACGTACAGATCATCAATTGAAGGAAAAAGCAAGCACACAAGTGACACTGTTATTTTTGGACTAATGTCCCCGAAAAAACCCAATGCGGGAAAACCGGTGCAACTATCTGAGGGTTTTATTATTAAGTAGTTTCAGAATACAATCTAGGAGCCAGAAATGGCTCACCCAACAGAGAATGCCCTCGGTAGTAGTACCTCTTAGTCGGAGACAGATATTAGCCCCAATCTACCCCACGAAATCTCCCGGCATCAACCTCTAGGGTTTGCATCAACCTCTTTGGCCCAGTGTCACCCCAACTAGCCCCGCGTCAGCCTCTGGAGGCTCTGCGTCAGCCTCCAGAGCCTCTCCGTCACCCACACTGGCTCTCTCTGGCACTGCGCAGCTCCTCCCTGCATTTGTGTGGCCTCTCGCTGCTTATGTGTGGCCTCTAGCTGGCTTTGCGTCAACCCTCTCCCGGCTTCTACGCTGATGCTCCTAACACCCTCTCTGCCTCTATCCTTCTGTATTCACTGGCGCTTAGCTGCAACTCTAATCACTCCTTCGATTTCCTCAGCAAGCCCTACCCCAGAAAATCGAATTCTTGATCAACTCGGTGTGTTCTCCAAGTGACTCTCAAGCCTCCTTTTATACTTTTCTCGTTGACAATTCAACGGCCGAGATTAAGTCCCTAATCAACGGCTAAGATTAGATATGGCTTGATCCATGACTTTTGGACCATTCTAACTCAGTTATATATATATATATATATATTTGAATAAAGACTAATTCTATTAAGAAAAGAAGAGTATAGTACAATCAAACTTGCATGCAAGCATAGCAGAAAAGCAAGGGAGCCAAGGGAGATAGGCTCCACCTTGCTCCTTGGAGACAATCCAGGAGTGGGCTATAGAGAACATGAGAATACAAAAAACTGGAACTAAGCAGAGAGGTCTACCCTGAGGGGGCAGTTACTATCATATGACACTTTTTTCCTTTTTTCTTGCTTACTTTGATCCATCCAGAGGAGTTTGGTTGAGCCGAAACAAGTTGTAGACTATTCTGCCCTGGCGGCGGAATATCCTTATCAGATTCTGAGGACGAAGAAAAATGAGAACGTTTTTGAGAGATCTGAGAGACAGAGGGGTTTGTCGGATCGTCCAAGGGAGCTTCCAGCGGAATCTCAACATTCTGCCCATCTGCTACAATTTCCTCCTCATCCGAATTGGAGGAATCTGAATCGTCCATAGGGGGGAGGCACACAGGGATTCCAACTTTTGGATTTGGGTTTGCGCTTCAGATTCTTCTTTTTGTCGAGGTACTGGGTACAGGAACTCTGGAGGTGCCCAGTTTGATGACAGTGGCGGCAGCGGAAGGCTGTATTCTCGTAATCCAAGGTTTGAGTCTAGTGGAAATCTCCATACTTGAGATTAATCTGATCCGACAGTCCTTTGCTAATATCTATTTCGACACAAATTCTACCGTAGGTGTAGAGTCCATTTTCCTTCCGTGAAGAATCTATAGCCAGGTAGCGTCCTAAAGTGTCTGCAATGGCTAAGAAGACAGAGATATGCCATAGATGCGCCGGAAGATTCGGGAGCCTGAACCAAATGGGAATCTTGGTGATGACAGCTGTAGAAGGGTCGAAGTCTGGAAACCAAGGAGTGAGAAAAAGCCCAGCCGAGCCCCAGAACCAAGGGCCTCTCGTTAATGCCTTCTGGTAGTCTTCATTTAAGTCAAAAGCCACAATGAAGAATCCTTTTGAACATAAGTATATCTGGCTTTTTTTAGTCCAATTGGTATGGATCCATTGGTATAGATCTGATGTGCGAGGCCATAGCCCATTAAATCTGCATATGAGTGCGGATTCTGCGAAAAGCTGATAGCGATCATCAATCCTAGGATGAGAGAGATTGATGGAAGGAATTTTCTCTGATTTGTCTGCTAGAAAAGGCTTTGGAGCCCCAAATGGGTGGCCTGCTGTCGAAGAGGGCTGTGAATGGGCAGCGTCTTTGTGGATTGCATCTTTATAAGAGAAAGAAGGGGCATAGGAGGTCTGCCTAAAGGAACCACCTCTCAAACGAAAGGTAGCCACAATGGAGGCGTCCCTCTGAATGCTGTAATAGGAGAGAGGAAGGGTATTCATAAGTTGCTTACCCTTGTATAGCAATTTGAGGTAGGAGGAGGGGATCCCTAGCCGGCGTTCAAGATTTTGCAAAAGGTCCTGCACAAGATCCGTTGCTCGTGCCCATTGCATTGTCGTCTTGCCCGAGAGGTTGACTTGGATCTGAAAAGCATGTGATTCTTCATGCAGATCTGGTTCAGATCTGGCCCCTGCTACCCGGCTCCAACAGATCCAGGATTTCTTAGAACCATGGCGAGGATAGGGAGGGGTTTTCTCCTGAAATGCATTCACAGTTGCAGGCCCAACAGCAAGCGCGCCGCCACAGCTAGCAACAGCAAGCGCGCCGCCACAACTAGCAATCTCAAGTTTACCGCTTGGGCCGACGCCTCAAGAAAGGGCTTCGGCCATTTGCGTCCACTGCGATCATTTCTTGCCTCTGCCGACCCTCCTGTATACTCTGAGCGCGCCCTCGATCTCCTTGAGGAGGACTCCCCTCGTTCCCCATAGTACTCTCCTTGCTTCACAAGATTGCCCTTCTCTTTCTGCGCTAGGGTTTGAGCCGAAACGCGTTGTTCTGTTCCAGAACCAGGCATTTGACTATCTTTCGGCCTTGATCCAAAGTTGCAAAGCGGATTCCTTGCCCAGTGGAGCCACGAGCCAAGTCTACCGCCCTCACAGAGAAGTGAAGTCGCGCCGCCATGCTTTTTTGGAGAAACTTCTTCTCTGCACTTGGCTGCCATTTTCCAGGAACCCTATCCTAACTCAGTTTTATATTAATTCACATTAATATTTTATTTTCCCTAAGTTTAAACTTAGGGACTCCATTAAAAATATTAATTATTTTAATATCTCCCAAACTGGTTAGATTTTGCCCAAACCATTTCTGGGTAGTGGAGATCTTATGTGTTTCAGCTTCTCCACCAATTTTCGTGGCTAGAGCACCTCTGATGCTACCCCAAATCAACAGCAGGGCCATAGGCAGCAGTACAGGATGCAACAGTGCAGAAGATGTTGGGCGGGGCGGCCTAGCATCAACACAGGGACCAATGCTGGATAATCAAGGTGATGTTCAGTATGGAGTATTACTAGAGCACAGTGCTCGCTAAGAGGGAGTGTTGATTTGGGGTAGCATCGGATGTGCTCTAGCCATGAAAATTGGTGGAGAGGCTAAAGCAAGACCCAGAAATGGTTTGAGCAGATCCTAACTGGTTTGGGCATATTTTAACCAGTTTGGGAGATATTAAAATAATTAATATTTTTAATGGATTTCCTAAGTCTAAACTTAGGAAAAATAAAATATTAATGGGTATTAATACAAAATTGGGTTAGAAGGTTCCAAAAGTCATGGATCAAGCCAAATCTAATCTTAGCCGTTGATTAGAGATTTAATCTCGGCCGTTGATGGACCAACGAGAAAAGTATAAGAGGAGGCGTGAGGGTCAGTTGGAGAATACACCAGAGTGATCAGCCATTCTATTCTTTAGAGTGGGGTTTGGTAAGAGGGATAGAATCAGTGATCAACAGCGAGGGGCAGTGAATAGATAGTAGAGAGGCAGAGTTGGTACTAGAGAGACAGCACAAAGCTCGGAGAGGGTGACACAGAGGCAGCTGGGTGCTATGAAAAGGCAGCGAGGAGCTGCATAGAGCCAGGAGAGGCTAGCGTGTGAGACACAGAGGGTGTAGGGGCTGACGCAGAGGCTAGTAGAGCTGATGTAGGGCCAGGAGGCAGCGCTGGAAGGATTTCGTGGGACAGACTGGGTGCTGGTGAGTCGGATAGGGTGATGCAGTCCCTATTAGAGTGACGTAGAGCAATGCGAGCTGCAATTGTCGCTGTGGGATCATTCATCCGGTGATTATTCAGCCACAATATCTGTCTTTGAGGACAGGTACTACTGCCAAGGGCATTCTTTGTTGGGTGAGCCATTTTTGGCACCCTAGTTGTATTCTGAAAACTGCATAATAATAAAACCCTCTGAATAGCTGCACCAGTTTTCCCGCATTGGGTTTTTCGGGGACATTGGTCTAAAAATAACGGTGTCACTTGTGTGCTTGTTTTCTTTCAGTTGATGATCTGTAGATGTTGATACTATACTAGTGTTTATTTTCAGTGTTTACATGGTAAATAACTTGTTAAGTAATTAAACAAGTAGGAAGAAATAAACTAGATAGTACAAGAAGAATTTCTAACGGGTTAAACTTAGAAATTCCAAGACTTCAATGGTAATATCCTTGATTCAAAGAGAGGAAATTGCCTTAGAACATTTGAAGATGATGACAACGTCCTTGATCTTGCTTCTCTAGGATGAATAGTCTTCAAGAAACTTTGATTTGTAAGTCCCTTCAACTTGAGTAGGGTCTTTGTGGTCTTTTGAGGATTCCAAGACTTCTTCTTGACTTCGCTATGATATCCTTCGAGATGTGATCCTTGAGTGCTTGTGTGTCCCTTGATGAGATGTCCTTTCTTTGATTTGTCACCTTAGCTCTGATACCATGTTGAGAAATCTAGTGCATAGCAATTAGGTGATTTCTCTTCTAATGATAACTTCTTGTGAATGAGTTTTACTTCTTTAGATTAGGATCTTCTCTTTACTTAAATTATTATTGTGTTCTTCTTCATCAAACAACTACCAATGCATAAACAAAAAAGAGACAAGAGACAAAATGTAGGCAATCAACCAGGGCTAAAACCTCTCCAACTCGAGAGGAAAACCCAAATGAATTCTTCTTCTTATAGAGACTTCAATTGACGATTACCAAGACCATGACCAAGACCCTTGGCACGCCAACCTCTCCATGACCAAGTCACAAGATCCTCCTTCACTGCTTCTTTCTCTTGCCCAAGTCAACACAAGTCAAACTGCCTTCATGCACTGCTAATCTCGGCTACTCTAAAGTTTCGGTCTTCCTCAAGTGATTTCCTTGTTGATAATGATGACTTCTTGATGATGTCTTGTTGCTTCTTGGGTGATCTTCTTCAATGGTAATGTCCTTGATTTAACGAGAGGAAATTGCCTTAGAACTTTTGAAGATGATGACAATGTCCTTGATTCAACAAGAGGAAATCGCCTTAGAAGTTTTGAAGATGATGACAACATCCTTGATCTTGCTTCTCTAGGATGAATAGTCTTCAAGAAACTTTGATTTGTAGGTCTCTTCAACTTGAGTAGGGTCTTTGTGGTCTTTTGAGGATCCCAAGACGACTTCTTTGATCTAGGGTTTTGACACTTCTCAGTAGATCTTGACTTCGCTTTGATATCCTTAGAGATTTGATCCTTGAGTGCTTGGGTGTCCCTTGATGAGATGCCCTTTCCTTGATTTTCCACCTTCGCTCTGATACCATGTTGAAAAATCTAGGGCATAACAATTAGGTGGTTTCTCTTTTAATGATAACTGCTTGTGAATGATTTTTACTTCTTTAGATTAGGATCTTCTCTTTACTTAGATTATTATTGTGTTCTTCTTCATCAAACAACTACCAATGTATAAACAATAAAGAGACAAGTGACACAAATTGTAGGCGATCAACTAGGGCCAAAACCTCTCCAACTTGAGAGGAAAACCGAAATGAATTCTTTTTCTTATAGAGACTTTAATTGACGATTACCAAGTCCCTTGACTGTTAAATTATGGTATGTTCTATGCTTAAGAGCAATTTACTTCAAATTTTCTCGTTAGCCAATATCAATTTCTAGAATAGCAATCACATCAGCATGATAGTAAAATGCTGATAGAACATAAATATAAACAGTAGAAGACAAGCCAAGACAAGAGGACACAAGATGTGGCACCAGCCAAGGACAAACGCCAATGTGGGGAAACCCTTGATCAATTATTCGTATATTCTTCAATAATTCAGCAGAGAGATAGAGATAGTACAATTACACAAATTTGTAATTTTATGACAAATGCAACAAAACCCTAGCGAGCAAAGTCAAAGCTGGTCAAACAGGGCAGATTTTACCTCCAACCAATCTCGGTCAATGCTCAGCCAACTCGGCCTCCAACAGCAAGTATAGGCAACCCAAAATAGTTTGAAATACCTAGTCAAACTGCAGTGAACACGGGTCAAACCTGCGGTTAGCCTTTGATAGTCAACGTTGGTCATAATATGGTCAAATAGGGTCTGAAATGATGTTCATAAATGCGGCTTGCCTAGGAGAGGCTTCCCAACCCAAACCGTAGTAAAAAATGTCCCTATGTTGGACAACGCTGCCAAGAATCAGCGCACCTGCACCTCGATCAACCCAAGTCAACGCTGCCCTAATCTGCGTCTTCCTTCTTCCAGTGACACGTGTGAGAGATCTGCTCCTCTAATGCGTAGGAGAGAGAGAAGAATGAGTGATGAGATGAGTGGAATAATGCCACAAGGTCTCCTTTTATATGAAACATTGAGGATAAGTTGGGGGCGCAAAATCACTATTTTTCTTGTTGTCCGACCTTGACAAATTGTCAAGAATACAAATAAATTCATATCTCCATGAATACATGTCGGAATCAGAGGAATCCAAGAAAAATATCAGCTGCCATAAATAAGGTGACCCGTATGGAGTTTGACCATAGTTGCCAATTTTAACACTCCCTCTCAACTAGGGAGAACTTCATCTGCTAATCCATTTGTCTGTCGGTACTATCTTTGCGATCAAAGCACTGCTCTGCTGAACTATGAAGAAGAAGAAGTGATCGAGAATGTATCATACCATCCTCTTCTAACCCGAAGTCAATCCCGGATAAAAGAGAGTGTCTCATGGCATTCTTACTGACCCGAAGTCAGTCCCAATGAAGAGAGTGTGTCATAACACTCTTACTAATCCAAAATCAGTTCCAAATAAAGAGAGTGTTTGATACCACTCTTACTGACCCGAAGTCAGTTCCAGTTGATCCTAGATCAATATCATCCTAGCATAGGGAGTACGGTTGTTACCGGGTGATGGCCATATGATAGAAGTAGAGCTCCTGCTTGGATTTTCCCCACGTGCTAAGTTGAAATTCCTTGGCCAGCATTTTGATTCTTCTTTTTATTTTTCTTGTGGCCATCATATGCTCTTTATTTTTCTGTTAGTTGCATCAACCTCCCAAGGCGCATTTCTAGGCCCTACCCGGGTATGAGGATGTGTGGGTGCCAAATCCTAGTAAGCCAATGGTCAGTTGACTCGAAGAAGGGACGTGGAATAGGGGCTCATAATATAAGATGGAAAGTGGAAAGTATGGAATAACTATAGATGGGGCTATGCTATTTCAATGATGACTTCTCAAGTAGTGCCCCTTCCTAAAGCCATAGGCCATTAGGGGAGGTCCCACTAGACTAGGATTGAAAATTAACCCCCCATTTTAGTTGAAGGAACAATACAATGACCAAGACACTTCTTCCTTCCAAGTTACCCCATAATTCATGCCATCGTGCCCAAATACAAACAAGCATAAGCACCCGATTGCATAATGAATAAAGTACCTTTTGATTAGAAGCCCACCTTCCAACATGTGCTCTTGACAAATGGGCGAGGATACATATGACCGATGTAGGTGGCGAAGATATGAATGGCATATCATATCGGCTACAAAGTGGCTCTCAGGCGCTGTTGGCTGCCGACTGGAAGAGATGAATAAGAGACAAGTTTCTCGTAGGGGTTACCCACTTTTGGTGGGTAACATCTGGCCTGGGACATGAGCTCACTATAGAGTGCATGATCCATGTACTCGAATGGGGGGAGTTCATGAGAACTCTAGCAATCTCTTGGGACTGAGACTTGTAACTTGCACATTACAATATGACTATTTGGGAGCATGTGCATTGAGCGTACGATAATCGCCCATGTTTTTCATAAAATAAATAATCCATACAAAACGTAAATCTATGCTAACTGTAAATCTAATCTAGCATGAGAACATGATATGATGATTTTGTCTAGGCAAAAGAAACATGTAATGCACCTACACTACCATGCAATGCGAGCGTTTAATGCATGAGTTGAGTATAGTCATATAGCCAATGTGACTAACATATCATTAGATCAATATAAAACACCTTCCCTTATGAACCATCATGAGGCAGGGCACTCAAATATCACATTTTCCATTACAAGATTTGCTTGACGAATGGTGAGGGTGGGAAGCAGGAACATAGGAAGACCATGTATCAAGGATCATGGATGAGGAGGGAAAAGAGGAATCCAACTTGCTCCACCTTTCTTGAAACGGAAGAATGGAGAATTCAACGACCAAGCTCATGAACTTTCGATGAAGAGCAAGCTCGGGCATATCCTCCTTATGATATGAAGAGAGATAAATGGCTCATACATATCCACAATCACATCACCCTGATTATTGATGAAAGAAAAAGGTGTGCTATAATCATCATATCTTGGGAAGAACCACAACTCCCTTTCATGGCATTGGGGAGGCCCCTCAATTTTATGGCTCCCAAGAGATTCATTAAGAGGGGAATCAAGCTCCTCTTGGCCACTATTGACATCATGATCATCATCATGAAACATATAAAATAGGTCGTTTCAGTGAGCCATTTCTTGCCATCCAAATTTTCATAAGATTCAAATACAGAGTCGCTAGGGTGAACTTGAAATGCCTTGAAAGATTCTTGCTTCATCCAACAAGCATTGACTTTGAGGCTTAATGAAGAACTAGGGCTTCGTTCTTCTAATGGAGTCACCAAATGAGGATATATATTGTTGTTATGGACGAAATAGATGCTTTGTGTCCCCGACAATGTCGCCAAAAATGTTGCCACAAAATCTAGCAAGACTTAGAAAGGGAAACCCTACAATGTGTAAACTAGACCAAGAAGCAACAATGGGGTAGTGGCCCACTATCACCACAACATTAACCCACTGCTCTTTACGAATTTTCATCAATGGGAGAGTGCCGATAAGAAAGAGATCACTTATAGTATGTATTCTAGGGTTAATGTGTGAAATGATCTCACTAGGAACTCTTCAAGAAAGACACAATTTATGCTCAAGGATTCACAAATAAGCAATTCACTTTCTATAATGAGGCCTCGAAATAAGGGCATAAGCCCTAGGGTTTGATAAGTTTGATGAGTGTTGGAGCAACTCTAGGTCAAGGCTTTGGAGAAAAGGTTTCTTACAACGTATATTAGCTATGCCAATGCTCATGAAACCTTCAAGGAAGTCCTTAAGTTGAGGGAATAAAACTCGGGTTTCCTTCTTAGGGAAAACACCTAGCAAAAAATAATTTATGGATGAAATTGGAATGGATGCCCACCAAATTGATAGGTTTTGTGGAAAAACATACCCTCTTGATGTTTAGGCTCTCCAACCACCAAAATACCTCTTCCTTAGAATTTCTCACTAAGCCCTAGTTCTCTACCCTAGCCTTGAAAGGACGGAAATAAAGAGAAGAATAAAATGGATAAAATTGAGATATGATGACCAACCAAATGGGTCGGTCCCTTTTTCCTTGGGAGTATGGAGTCCTCAATGTGTTAGATCAGCCAAAGAGACTCTAAGGAGGTCGAAATTTGATGCCCTAGCAAGCAAAATTCCAACAATTACCTATGCAATGGAAGATGGGTTTTTCATGGGAGAGCTACCAAAGAGTTCACCACTAAGGACCTTCATTTACACATTATCTTTGAGTAATGCATGCAATAGATCATCTAGATTAGCATTCAATAAATATTCAACAAATCAAGGCACAATTGCAATTAGTAGAATAAAAAGACTTCCACACATTACACATGTAAGAGATAAATTTTCAACACCTAGTTACACTTACATGATAACATGCAAAGAATCTATTCCATTCATCCAAAGATAGACAAATCAGCTCCAAATTTCAAAGTGCATCAAGAATACTCCAAATCCTCCACAAGAGAAAAGTGTGAATTGCTCAAAAGAGTCGAAATTCCAAGTGATGAGATGATGAGAGATCACAAATGAATGATATCCAATATATACATGTGCTACTAATGTCTAATTATGCCTAGAAGCCCCTCAAATCTAAAATACTGGGAAAATTACAAGTAAGGTCACAAGCCAACTAATGTGAAACATAATAAAATCTCCAATAAGAGGGCTGAAATGTTGACATCATGCTATCGTGTCCCCTTCAAGGGAATGCATTGAGCTCCTCTAGTGCCATGACAAGTGTAGAGGGCTCCTAAAGTCAAGGTCTAGGGTGGCCCTTAGTTATCTTTGAAAATCATCTTGTAGCTCCCAAATGTGGGTTTGAACTTTGGGGCACAAAAATGGGTCTCATGTCTCCAAGTGATGAATAAGCCGAGTTTTTCTCCAATGTTGAGGGTGTTGAAGATGGTGCTACCCTCCCATGTCTCAACCTCATCTAGGCCTTGGATAAACTACCACACCAGGTAATTACTGCTAAGCCGGTTGGGGGCATATTGGTCTAAGTGCATCATCCCATGAATAATAAAGCAATTGCAGGAACGCTGTGGGTGTTGAAGGTGCCCATGGTTGTGAATGATGTTGTATAATTGTCTAGAGTCCCATGGCTCTCAATGCATCACCTGTGGGTGTCAATATGTCCCTTTAGAGGACTTGGACCCCAGTTAAGTTGCCAAGATCTATGGATGGAAGCACCTGGCAATTACACACAACATCTAGTGCTACAACTTTCACCATCAGGTACATCAATCATTATTGCATCTAAGTGAACTAAGCTTGAAAGAAATGGGCAAAATAACACTTCATATGTGGCTTCTCTTTCAAAACTTGGGCCTTGGTCACGTAATGGTGTTACCTCCCTAGGTAGGAGTGGTTAATAGACGATCCTATTAGGTTTTCTCAACCCTCAAAGGAAAGTGACATTTCCTTGGTCCACCCTTAAATTGATGAGTGCCATGTGAATAATGATGGAAAGAAGGGGAAAGGACTCCATGGCCAAGTGCCATGGTTAAAGGGATCGGATATGATGGAATAACTCATCATGGGTGTATAGATATGAGGAGGGTGCTATCGTGGATGCATGTGTTATCTTGGCCTTTGTTTTTCCATCCCTCTATATTGCGTTTTACTTTTTCTTGGTTTTCCTTGTATTACTGCTCATAGCTTGAGGAATGAGAGCTTGCTTTGTATGAGATGTATGACAGTTATTACCCCCTTTAGGATGGGGAAGTTCATCACCCATTAGGGGTTGGGACATGCAAGGGTTCATTGTCTTCTATGAGATAAGGTAACATTGGCTTAGGAACTGGGTTATGGCCATATGGTAGAGGTATAGTTCATGCTTGGCTTTTGCCCACATGCTAACTTGAAATGTCCTGACCATCTTTTACATTTTTATTTTTCTTTTGTTTTTCTTGTGTCCATCATATGCTCTTTCTTTTTCTTTTAGTTGCATCAACCTAATAGGGTGCATTTCTAGGCCCTACTCGAGTATGAGGATGTGTGGGTGGCAAATCCTAGTGAACCAATGGTCGGTTGAATAGAAGAAGGGAGGTGGAATAGGGGCTCATAATATAAGATGGAAAGTGGTAAGTGTGGAATAGGGATAGATGGGGCATCGTTTTAGTTGACATGCATGAGCAAAATATGTCATCCTCTAAAGGTAAATATCTCCATCAAAATGTGCCATGGATGGTCAAAAGAGTATTTCTCACTCAAGAAATATCCTCATTAACTAGTGTATAGTGATGAAGAAAAACCCTCGTAATCAATACGTCATCATCAAAGCCCACATCATCACTCCAAGCGACATGAGGGGCATATCACATGGCTAGGGTATGGCATCATCATATAGAAAGGTGTATTGTTCCTTCTAGAGGGAACTCAAGTCATCATGGTAATAAAATTGGCTCAAAAGCAAGGCAACGTCCATTGAGAAAGTACAATGCTAGCCTAGGGGCATCCTTTGGTCTCTGAGGTAGTATTGTCTTCTAGGCAACCCTCTGGCTTCAATGGGTAGCATTCCAAGTTCTGGAAGGAGAGGAGAAGGTCATCATCAGTGCTAGTTACATACCAAGGTCAACGCTCCTCAAAAAGTGGTCAACATCCTGACCTTAATGTGCAAAAGGGTTATCAAGTGGGATTGAACGTGCTCTCTAAAGTGTTGGAGATATCCTATACAATCCCTCAAGGGATAATAATTGTACTTGAGAGAAAGCATCTGAAACATACTCTTAAAATCAAGTGAGATCATCATCATAGGTAAAATAGCCATAAGAGTATCGCATTGGGCAATTTCTAATGCAAAAGGCATTGAAGTACTTCCCACAAATATCATCTTCAAATGTATTGTTAGATTAGGGTTTGTAAACAAGTTACCATGCTGAAATATCTGAGGTTTATCTAGAGGCTTGTTGCCTCGAAATCTAGCAGGTCTTGTGAGAGGATTCACAAGACAAAAGCCAACTAAGACACAGCAATGAGGTGGATGCTCTTGGAAACACTGAGAGGGGGGTGAATCAATATTTCTTATCAATTATTATTTTTAGTCTTTCAGAGCATTAATTATGTTCAACCTTTCAACATAAATAGTAAACAAAACCATTCAACAATGTGCAGTAATAAAGACAGTAGACACAAAGATTTTTAGGTGGAAAACCCCCTCTGGGTCAAAAACCACCAAACGCTTGTTAATATTTATCTTTAAAAAATAATTACATCAAGCTTTTAGCTTCAATTGAAGGAGGCTCCAACTACCAGATTTACAGGCTCCAACCTATAGGATGCTCCTATGCCCTGTTTACCAATTGCAACTGAAAGGACGCTCCCATGCCCTGATATCAGTGTTCAACCTGGTGTTCAACCTGATGAGTCCTCCAACACCCTGTTTATCTGCTGCTACTGGACATACGCTTCAATGCCTTGCGCAGACTATGACTTGCCCTAGCATCACCCTGCCGCCCTGAAGTGTTCTTAGGCACCAATCTTAAACCACTGTTGGTAGAGACCTCATGTTCTTCTACCTCATTTGGTTTTTGGTCTTCCTTAAACTGCCATTTCAGAGAGCACATCTAGCCATTGGATTCCATGGATTTTTTCCCTTTAGCTCTCTTCTTGGACTCATATACACCCCTTCAGATTATGGGGGGAATGTTGGACACCTAATCTGTTAGGGTTCAGGTGTGGAATGTGGATAGTTACTGGAAGTCCAAGAAACCTTGGAAGTTGAACCCAATAGTCAAAATGTTATACTTATATGTGTATCATCTTTAATGAAATGTAATTCATGCCTACTCTTTCACTCTGGTCTGCACATTCCAACAAGAAGAATTGGATCTGATCCAAATGATCAAGTGCTCCTTGGTTGATCTGGATCTCCTTGTTGCCCCGCCCCCCTAGACCCAACACACTCATCGAGACCCCTCTCTCAATCTCATGCTTGTAATGTCCCTAACTCAAATTGTCCCCAACTCAAACCATGAAAACTAAAACCAATTCGGTTGTCCTTTCCTTGGCTTACCCAAGAGGAAAATGACACAGAGCCACATTGAGGTTGGGTGCATGCATGTATATTAGTGTGCATAGATAAGATTGTGCATGATTGGGAGTTACTTGTAGCGCATGCATGAGTGAACTAAAGACCATTGAGATGCATCCACTGATTTAGGAATGAGTTGGCACTTTTCTTAGAGTTAAATACAGTGCATGCATGCATGGGGGGATAATTGAGAATGTAGTCTAGTTAACTAGGCGTATGCCTTTTTCTCTCCTACTTCACAATAGTTTGACATGAGTTAGATCTAGAGTATCTCCACTAGATTGGGCGCATGCTTCTTCTCTCCACTTCTACTTCAGTTGAACTCAAGCATGCTCCCTTAGCCATGTCATCCTAGTTCACCATCAGCTAACCAAAATGCATGGAAGAGAACTCCTAGAAGAATAGTGAGTTAACAATGCACATCTCCTTGAAACTGTCTCTTAACTCTAGTGCTTGAACACTTTACTTTGGGTTGTCCTCAAGTTGACAAGGCGCACCTACACATCACCTTGAGTCTCACTAATGCGCATGAGTTGAAGAAAAAGTCTTGCATGGATAATTTGACTTCAATAGTTGATAAAAGAAGAAGGTCGGTTTGGTAGCTGGGAGTTGTTGTTGTGAGTTTTCTATTCTAGGATGTTGCATTATTGGGCTTAAGGTCTAACAACCTTGAGTATCCCTAGTTTTGGATAAACATATGCCTTCCCCCCCCCCCCCCAACCTAGTCAGAAGGGTGTGTTTTGGTGGAAGAGCTTTAGTTTGTGAGACCCTATCACGTCATCTTTTCTGGGCTGCAATTGTTTATCAAACTTGGAGGTTGATTTGGAGATAAAATTCAGAGGATAGTTTCAGATTTGTGTTTATTTCAGCAAGTAATCTTCATATTTCTAATTTCTGATTTCTATATGCAAATAAAATTTCAGATTTTGTTGTGCCCTCATTTTGGAAATATTATTAATTATCTAAAATCTCTATTTGGGGATACTATAGTGTTTCTGTATGTTGTGTCTTCTCATTCTCCCTAGCCTTGCTTTTATATCTTGACATAGAGCTAAATCCCTAACCATAGTTTCCCAAGTGTTTGACTACTGAGATTAGATCTCACTTCACTTGATATTAAGCCAACATAATAATTATGTGCTTTTCTTAAGTTGAACTTAAGGTAAGTTAAAATGCTACTCTCTCCCACTATATCTAGTGTCGTAAGGAGATCCTTAGGCGAATTTTGCATGTTTAGACACTTAGGCTTGTGTAGAGTACTTTCCCAAGCTACAATCATTGAGACTCCCTCATAGCGAGGGAGGTTCTATTGCAACCTAAAATTGACTTCGATCCTCGAACTACGTCTGCTGCTATGGATACTCCCTCTGAACTAGAATCCTTCCCTGCCACCTAGTTTGGAAATATCCTTGAAGTCTTTGCTCTCTTTGGCCTGGTTCGTTGAAGCCTTCTACTCTTGAACATCTTGTAAGTTCATCTTGTACCAAGATTCCTTGACAAATTTGGAGGAATTTGTCGACCACGACCGCTCCTCCCTTTCTGAAACTGAAGGTTGACTCCCTTTGAGCTGCTCAACCTTTGGAGCTACTTACTCCTTTGTCACTTCTCTGCTTCATGTCATCGCTTGAATAGGCTGGCCCTTTAGCCTATAGAAGTTGCTCTCTCTAATTAATAGAACATTTCGCTCGTCAAATGGATCCCCTGGGTCTAAGCAGTACCTATTGTTAGTTATTTATGTTTGGGGTAGCAACGGCCATGTGTTCTAGTCTCTATGATGTCTAAGAGGCTAAGGAACATGAGATTTCCAAAATCTAGAAACGGTTTTGCTAGAAAAGACTCGGAGAAACCTTAATTAGTCAATAATTAAAATGTTCCTACTTCTAAATTAGGAAAATTGGTTAATTAAAGTGAATTAATTAAGAAAGTTCGATTTTGCTCTAGAGAATTCTATTGATGAGATCAAGATGATCTGAGCCATCGGTTGAGATGTAATTGTGGCCGTTGAGACTCCAACGAGAAATTATAAGAGCAAGTCGAAGGGTTTGAAGAAGGCATCAGTGTATCAAGTATTTTGTGAGCAATTTGACTACCCAGTTGCAAGTATCTAGCAAGGGCATAGTTGAAGCTAGGGAAACATTAGAGGCAAAAGGATCAATAGAGATTTGGGAGCAGAGATCAAGAGGAAGATTTCCTCAGTATTTTCTAGTGTCAGGGAGACAAGAAGAGGGGGCCAAACTCATCTACAGAGGATGCCACTACAGCTAGTGCGACTAGCCATATTTCCCAGTGTGAGTTGCTGGAGGAGAGCACGTTTCAGTTTCTAGAGGTAGGATCTGTTGTCCGGAGGCAGAATGAGTGGGTTTCAGAGGTAGAAGGAGGTGGAACGACTTGCAAGAGGGTGATTTTGGCGCTGAATGAATTTCCAGAGTGGGTACCTCAACACATGCTTTGCTGCAACTCAATGTGCATGCCTCGACTGAACCATATTCTGCCTTAGGGTGGTCACTGCAGAGTAAATATCTGGCGTAGTGTTAGCTAGGTACATTAAGGATCCAATCGATTGCTTATACATCATGGGGTGTACCAAATTTGAATCTGAAGCAGAATCACTTAGCTTCTTCAGATTGGTCACCATGGGTGTAGCCATGGACTTGCAGTCCATCTTAGCAAATCTCCTCAAGATTTGAACTATGTACTTTTAGTGTCCAAGAAAGATCTCACTAGGTCTCTGCCACACCTCAATTCCCAAGAAATAATGCATCAAGCCAAGATCATCTCGAACTCCTAGGCCAACTGTTAAAATTGGCAACCAGGGCAAAACTTCATGTGGGTCATCTTATTCATGGCTAATAATATTTTTATTAGATTCCTCTCGTCGAGAGGTGTAGGATTGATATAAAGATCATCCAATTCTGATAAGTATTCGTGGAGATATGAATTTATTTTGATTATGGAATTATTATCATGCCGACCTACAACTCATGTAGGCTCAGAAGCCCAACAGTCGCATCTATTCACCCACCAACGTTGTGTATAAATATAAGAGGACTTTTCCTCATGTGGACTCACTCATCTCATCACATCTCTCTCTCTCTCTACTACGCAGATACGAGTCTCTTCTCTACTGCGCTGAAATGGGTCTCTCTCTCTCAGACATGTGAAGCCGGAAGCTGTTGAAATCGAAGTTGCAACTGCAAAAGTAAAGATTGACTTGCGTGGCCTAGAAGATCTCCTCTTTGGAACTACGCTGTAGGTTCATCTGAACCTCCTTTGAAAGCCGCAACTTTTGGTGGTGGAATGAAGTCAATCCGACAAACGGTTTGCAAGATATCGACTGCCCTAGTTTGAAGCCGGAAACTGCTGAAACTAAAGCTGCAACTGCAAAAGTAAAGATTGACTTGCGTGGACTAGAAGATCTCCTCATCTGAACTGCGCTGTAGGTTCATCTGAACCTCCTCTGGAAGTCGAAACTTTTGGTGGTGGAATGAAGTCAATCCGACTGTCGGTTTGTGAGATATGGTCTGCCCTAGTTTGATAATGAAGCTGTTAACGCTGATGCTGCTGATCTAGGGTTTGCTACTGCTGATATGAATCAGATTTATTGTATTATTTCTCTCTGCTGAATTATTGAAGATAAAAGAAGATTTGATCAAAGGGTTTCCCCACACATTGTGGGGTTTGTCCCTGGCTAGCCGCCACATCTTGTGTCTCTTGTCTTGGCTTGTTTTCTGTCGATCGTTTAATGTTCTATCAGCACTTTACTTTATGTACATGTGATTGCTAATCCGTGGAATATAATAAGAAAAAGAATTAAACTGTTATAAGCATAGAACATACCATAACTTAACATGGTATCGGAGTTGAGGTGAAGACAAAGCCCGAGCAAGAGCAAGAGCAATCATCGAAGAGAATATTGGCAAGGCTATCCTAAAAGAACTATGGGGTCCTCAACACTCTTTTCTGCTGAAGACAAGCTCCGTGAGAAAGCTTACTATCACGGATGGAAGATGTTTATCGATCTAACCCTTGAGAATCAAGGGGTGTTGGATCATGTGAGAGGCAATATTGTTGAGCCAACATCAAATGCATCCGCTGCTGCCTGGAACAAATGAAAAAATGGAGAATTCAAAACAATAGAAGATCATCCGGGACTCTATCGACAAGCACTTGGTGGCCTACATCTCTGAACTGGACACCTCCAAGGAAATCTACGATAGACTGGTGAGTTTATTTAAAGTTAATGATGCAAATCAAGTTTTGTTTCTTAGAAATAAGCTAAGGGAAATCAAGAAGGGTAAAGATGAAAGTATACAAGCATACTTCTTAAGAATCACCGAGATCAAGAACGATCTCCTATCTATTGAGGAAACTATTACTGACAGAGAAATGGCACTCACAACTCTTGGAGGATTGCCATTTGAATGGTATGTGTTCAGGACTACTCTTTTGAACTATAATGTAATTCCTGGTTTCGAGGAACTAATGGCTAGATGCATTCAAGAAGAAACAAGGGAAGAAGTGCAAGAAATGCCCATGCCTAAAGGTCCTCCTGCTGCCTTTTCTTCTCATGCAAAGAAAAGAAATAATTCCGAGACTAAATCAAAAGGAAAGACTGGACCTAAGGCTAGAAGAAAATGACGATGTTACATTTGCGATAAAGCAAGTCACTATGTATGAGATCATGAGCATCATGATGAATGAGATCATGGACATAAAGGGCAACATGAGATCATGGACATATAGGATAGCATGATGATGATGCACACTAGTTTGAGCAGCATTATGATTGATAAAATCATGGACATGGGCAGCATGATGATAATCATGATTAGAGAAGCATGGTACAGTATGCAGTGGTGCAACTCGAAATCCCTCTGATGGCAATAAAGGAATGACAAATTCAACAGCAAAGGTAAGAGGAGAGCTGGGAATCAAGGAAGAGGACAAGCATTCAAGAAGGCTAGAAATTCTAGGATGTATTAAATGCACCTGACCTCAAAAGGAACCTAGTGTCCATCTTGGCAATGGAAGACAGAGGCTACAAGGTAACCTTCAGCAATGGCAAGGTATGTATATGGAAAAATAATGTTAAAGATGCCTTTACTCTTGGGTTTAGTGTTGATTCATTATATCAGGTCGATGGAAGTCCGCTAGGTGTCATGTCTTGTGACACAACTCTTTAGTCCGAACTTTGGCATCGGAGGTTTGCCCACCTTCATTACAAAGCTCTACCTGATGTAAGACAGATGGTAACAGGGATGCCCGAATTCCAAGTAGAGAAAGGTGTATGTCCGGGATGTGCCAAAGGAAAGCTCAAAAGGGGACCATTCCCCTCAAGCCAAAGCAAGACCTCCGATATATTACAATTGGTTTACTCAGGCATACCTGAGGTTGGCATTAAGAGGGAGACTACTACACCACATACTCCTGAGCAGAATGGTGTGGTGGGAAGGAAGAACCACACGATGATGGAAGCTGTCCGGGCCATGCTACATGATCAAAGACTTCCAAAGTTTCTATGGGCTGAAACTACAATCACCGCCGTATATGTACAAAATCGATGCCCTCATCAAGCATTGGGTTCCTAAACTCCTGAAGAAATGTTCACCACCGGTCAAAGGGAAGTCGTGATTAGTCATGATGTCACCTTTGAAAAAGATATGGCTCTCAGCAAGGTGGACAATCTGCTGACTTTGAGTAGCTCTCAAGAAGCCGTCACCAAGGAACCAAAAGAAAAGGATGATGAATCAATGCCTGATGTAGAAGAACCCATGGATCTGATTGATCCTCATCCACATGAGCCTTCCTCTTCTAGGAAGAGGCCTTCATGGCTTAGGGGGATACTTGATGATGATGAAGGACATGCTGCACCCTGAGGAACCTTCCATCAAAGTAAAAAAACTTAACAGGTATCAGGGATACCTGACCATCATGAGCATGATCATACAAAATGAACCTTCATCATTCTCAGATGTCATCAAGCATTAACTATGGAAGGATGCTATGATCATAGAATATGAGTCTATTATGGAGAATGATGTCTGGGAAGTAGTTCCCAGACCCGGACAAGACAATTGTTACTTCAAAATGGCTTTACAAGATAAAGCATGCAGCAAATGGGAGTATGGAAAAGTATAAGGTTCATTTTGTTGCTCGTGGTTTATCCCAGAAGGGAGGTATAGACTATGATATTTGCATCCGTTGCCAGATATACGACCATCCACTTGATCATAGCCCTTGTGGCTTCACAAGGATGGAACCTACATCAGATGGATGTTAAGACCGCGTTCTTGCATGGTTCTATCAAAGAAGAGGTCTATGTGGAGCAACCTGAAGGATTTGAGATTTATGATTGAAAATCTCATGTATGCAGGTTGAAGAAGGCTCTCTATGGGCTGAAGCAAGCACCCCGAGCATGGTATGAGAGGATCGATAGCTACTTGATGAAGCTAGGATTCACTAGGAGTGAAGCTGATCCTAACCTTTACTTTAAGGTTGAAGATGACAAGCCTCTCATACTGGTGTTGTATGTGGATGACCTCTTTCTAACAGGTGCAAACCCTCTCATTCACAAATGTAAGAGGGAGATGGCTTCTGAATTTGAAATGAAGGACCAAGGACTTGAAGTGTGGCAGAAGCCAAGGGAAATTTTCCTATCTCAAGGAAAATATGTGGTAATTATATTGGAAAGATTCGGTATGATGGACTGCAAGCCTGTGACTACCTCGAGGATCTTAACTTTTAGAAGTTATATGGTAGTGATGTCGGACCAGACTTGGGAAATGCCTCTAAGTTTCAAAAACTCATTCGCATTGATGTTCTTGGTGAACCTCCGTTCGAACATATGTTTTGCAGTTAGCATTGTGAGCTCATATTTGGTTGAGCCTCACTGGATTGATGCCAGGAATCTTCTGAGATGTCTTCAGGACACAATCTCTCATGGATTAAGATACACTGCCGGAGATGTGAGACTACTTGGATATACTGATGGTTGATTGGGCAGGCAGTGTGGTGGACCGTAAGAGCTCTTCCGGGTACTGTCTCACCTTGGGATCTGCTTCGATATCCTGGATGAGCAGGAAGCAGAAGTCGGTGGCTTTGAGCACCGCCGAAGCAGGATATATTGTTGCTAGCATAACCTCGTGTGAGGCAGTCTGGTTGCGAAAGCTCTTCAGTGAGCTGTTTGGATTTACATTGGATACCACTGTGATTCTCTGTAACAACCAGAGGTGGGATTCGATTATTGAGGAATCCCGTATTCGTCAATTGCTCCAACAGATAGACATCATTTGGGATATGGTAAGTCGATGAGCAAGGAAGCTCCATCACATTAAGATGATGTACAGGTTGATACACCTTGTCAAAGCCCCGAGGAAAGATCTAATCTGTGATTTTCCCAAATGACTTGGAGTCGGCAAGAAACCTTTGTACAAGGGTCCTGCATGTTGCATACATTGAGCTCTGGGAGCTCTGAGGGCTTGCGGTTCCTACTGGAGCAACATATGACCACAGGGTGACTCACCCTCCCCTGGTGGTGCACACTGGAACAAGATGATTCGCTGTCTTGTGGGACAAGATGATTCGCTCTCTTGTGGAATAGGATGATTCGCTCTCCTGTGTAGCAGGATGATTAGTTCTCCTGTGAGGCCTGGATTGATGTGTTCTCCATGGCAACTTGGATTGATGTGTTCTCCATGGCAATTTTAGCAGGATTGATGTGTTCTCCTGTGAGGCCTGGATTGATGTGTTCTCCATGGCAATTGTAGCAGGATTGATGTGTTCTCCTGTGAGGCCTGGAATGATGTGTTCTCCATGGCAATTGTAGTAGGATTGATGTGTTCTCCTGTGAGGACAGGATTGATTAGTTCTCTTGTCGAGGCATCCTACCCATGTAGTCTGGGACTCATGGGAAGTACCTCTCATCTGATTAATGAGCAGGGAAATGAAGTTAGGGACCATAGTAGTACCGATGGACGCATCGTTGTAACTACTGTACTCCCTACGCTAGGATGACCTCCATTGATCTGGGATCAATGATACTGGTCTGGGACCAGTGGTAGGAGTTGTACCATACTATGACGCTGACTTCAGGTCGGTTGAGACTGGTCTGGGATCAGTGGTACATACTCTGAGACTGACTTTGAGTCAGTGGAGGATGATATTGGTCTGGGACCATTGGAGTTGTACTCACTATGACGCTGACTTTGGGTTGGTTGAGACTGGTCTGGGACCAGTGGTACATACTCTGAGACTGACTTTGAGTTATACTATATACTATATAACTCAAGAACCTCCATGTGGAACTCTCTAGACCTCTTAAAGGCTACCTCCTCATCAAAAGTAACATCTCGACTAACCCGATCTGATGTTGTCCTGGAATGTAGTTCCTGTAGGCCTTCGAAGTCTCACTATATCCCACAAAAGTACCTTTCTTTCCAGAAGGTTCTAACTTCTTCCTCTTCTCCTTGGGGACATGAATGTATACTGGACAACCAAAGATCCTTAAATGACTGAACTCTTGCTTCACTTTTGTCATTCCCTGCTTAGGAGTCTTGTCCTCCAATAGCTGGTGAGGACTCATGTTCTAGAAATAAAAAATTGTGTTAGATGCCTTTGCCCATAAGAACATGGGTAGATCCTAATCATGAATCATCACCTTCACCGCTTCCACAATGGACCTATTCTTCCTTTCCGCAACCCCATTCTACTGACAGTTGCAACGAATTATCCACTCCTTCTTAGTCCCTACCTCCTTGCAGAAATCATTGAAATCCCTAAAAGTATACTCTCCAACATTATCTAACCTCAAAAATTTGATCTTCCTTTCGGTCAAGTTTTCACCTTAGCCTTGAACTCATGGAACTCGCTGAAAACCTTATCCTTGGCCTTCATGAAGTAGATCCAAGTCTTCTGGGAGAAATCATCAATGAACATCACATAGTACAGGTAGCCACCCAAACATGACACTCTCATCGGTTCACATGCATTTGAATGCACTAGAGACAAGATCTCCTTGGACCTACTATTATTGCCCAGAAATTATCCCTTGGCATTCTTGCAAAGTGCACATCCCCTGCAAACACCGTCATGCTCTACCTGAAGCTTTGGAAGACTTGTAACCATCTTGCCTCAATGCTGGCAAAGCCCTGTAATGCAGGTGAGCAAATCTCTGATTCCATAACTCACATAAACTGATATTGTTATGTACCAATGCTTGGGTTGGTCGTCTTATCAGTCTGTATAGTCCTCCCTCTTGAAAACCAATCACTTCTACTGAGTCTATGCTTGAGCCCTTAGGCCAGACAAAAACTTGACCATTAAGGAATGCAAATTTGTAACGTTTATCATCCAAAGCTGAGATATGGAGCAGGTTCTTCTTTAATCCTAGTACAAACAAAGCATCTCTCATGTGTAGAGAATCTCTGGACTCCAATTGAAACCATGTTGTTGCAGCGCCTTTCATTGCATACTTTGCATTATCTCCAAGTTCGCCAAATCCCTCTCTGTCAAATCTGTGAGTCTCGAAAACCAGTGATGTGCCTAGAAGCACCACTATCCACCAACCAAATATCACTACTATCGGTAATAGTGCTTGAAAGAGTGGATACAAAGACAAATTTATTTGACTTCCTCTGTGGTGGATGCTCATAATCATCATCAACATCTGTTGTTGATGCATGTTGCTTTCACTTCCTTTTCTTTAGAGGACACTGGGAGGCACAATGACGAAAAGTATGCCAATTTAAGCACCTGATCTTAGAAAGATCCTTCTTTTGTTGATGATGAATTGGCTCTGATCTTCTACCTGTATCTTTCTTACCAAAATTTCTTTTCCCTTTTCCTTTCCTTGCATGAGCTACAAGGGCTTGAGTTTCCTCATCGTGAGGTCTCTGCAAGTTGTTCTTGGACAACAATTGGGCCTCCTTTTGGACACAATCAATCCATAGCTTATCAAACTTGGGTAGCTTATCTCATGCACAAATTCCCTGAACAAATGGATCCCAAGAGGAAGGAAATACAATGAGAGTCACTGTAACAAGTTCTGCATCATCAATGGTATCTCTAATGGCTCTAAGTTCATTTCTCAACTAAGACAAAAGAATCCGATCTAAACATCATGACACTATGGAGTTGATGTGTTAACGTAAGTTTCTTGCTAGTGTTGTTACTCTCGTACAATCCCACGAAAGCATAATATACTTCTTTAGCAATCTTCAACTCAACAACATGTGGAATCAAGTGGTCCTTGATAGAATCTATCAAGATTCTCTTAGTCTTTGCTTCATTCATCTTATACTTGGCTTTCTCCTTAGCTCCCTTTGGCTCTGGAATGTCTTCCTTTACATAATCCCGAATCTCATTTTCTTCCAAGACAAGGAGTATCTTAGTCTTCCAAGATCTGAAATTGGTAGCACTGTCAGACTTGTCTTATTCTTTGAGACTTGGCATCATTTTGACAAGAGATCCAAAATCTAATCAAGTTGCTAAATGTTGGTCTCTTAGGTTGACTTCAATGGTAAGCCCTGATTCCATGTTGAAATACTAAAGCATGTGCAATATGGTACAATTTTCTTCCAGATAATTACTTCTTAATGATTTTTCACACAATATTGTATGCCACTGCTATCATTGAATAATTACACTCACAAAATATTGACAGTAAATGCAGCAAAAATAGTAAAGATCATAGAAAGAGAACCATGCACAATAGAGACAATAAATTTACCCTGGGAAACACAACCTTATGAGAAAACCCAACAATCTTTTGTTGAGGAGAAATTGTCATTTTCAAGGTTTACAAATTAGATATTTGTCTAGAAATTTATGCCAATACACAAGTCAAAATACAAAGCAAACCTGGTCAAACCGCAACAACCCAACACTAGTCAAACTAGTCAAAATACTCAGAAGTGGTCAAACTGTCATCTTGTGGTCAAATTCGGCCTTGCGGCCAACAACCTATGGTCAACTTTGCAGTCAAACTTGTGGTCAAATCCGCAAGTGCAGCTTGTAGTCAAACCCACACCCGCATGTTCAAAAACTTAGTCAAATAGTTTGTTAAAAAACTTAGTCAACTCGGTCAAAAGCTCAGTCAACGCGGTGAAACACAACCTGGTCAAACTCAGTCAAACAACTCATCCTTCTCACACGTGCATCTAGAACAAGAGAGATAGAATGATAATGATGATCTCCAACACATTTCTCATTAGTTGGATTTCTCCTCCTCTTAGAAAAGATCAATGAGGTTGCTATGTTTATTGATTTGCCTCTCATAAGTCTGTTTATTTATATAGAGCTCTAATGTGGAGTAACCCCATTAGGCAACACCTCATCACAAGGTGACCCTTCACAAAAGGAGCCTAAATTTCAACCCAACATTAGACAAGAATTATTTACTCCATTATTGGGTGAGAATCCCCAGTCAATAAACAATTCAAACTGCTCTATAAAATAAATCACTCCACCTTGGAGCTAGCAATACGAATACAGTGGGCCCTTTACCCCTATCCAAATCAGCGTGGCCCCATGGGTAAATGCATCAATCACTCTTAGTCAAATCAGCATGACCCCATGGAAGAAAGTCTGCCTTTTGGCCATTCACCCCTAGCCAAATCAGCATGGCCCCATGGATTAATGCATCATTTTCCCACTAGTCAAATCAACATGACCCAATGGGAAAATGTCTAACTGATGTTGCAAAAATATCAATTCCTTGGACCCAACGCAATCATTAAGATGCCTCTCTCAATCTTGTACTGTTATATGGTGTGTCTTCTTCTTCTCCCTATCCTTGCTTTTATACATAGAACTAAATCCCTAACCCTAATCTCTAAAGTGATTGATGGTCGAGAATATATCTTGCCTCCCTTGAGATAAAGGGCTGATATTAAAACATAATCACTAAAATAATTAATTTTCTTTTCCTAGGTTTACTTAGGCTAAGCAACCATACTAATTATGCGCTTTTCCTAAGTTGAACTTAGGCTAAGTTACAAATGCAACTTGTTGATTTTACAAATACCTTATAATTTGATAATTACTTGTGATTTCTTATGTTAATCTTTCTTGTGTTCACATTCATCGTAAAGCAATTACAAAAAAGATCTCAATAGTAGAAACAAAAATTCTAGTAGGATCATATAGAGACAACCAAACACATGAGACATAGAAATTTGCCTTGGGAAAACCTACTTGGGGGAAAAACCCATAAACTTTTTCCTTAGAGAAATTATTTAATTCAACAAAAGGTACATTCTGATCTTCCAGTTGAAAACAAAGTGAAATTGACCACAAACATACCCAGGTCAAACCTGGTCAACTAGAGACAAATTTAGCCTCCTGAAATCTTGGCTTCCTAAAATTTCGGCCACTTGAAATTTTGGCCTACTACCTTAGCAATCAGGTCTGCCCAGATTCTCAACTTGCCCTTTAAACTCAATTTTCCCTCGTCTTTCTCCTCCTTCGCTTAAACAGAAGTGAACGTTCGCTTGAATATAAGTAATCTAAATTGCCTCCCAATTAATGAAGTTTAATGGGTATATATAGTGATTGGGTGAACCCGAAGTTGTGTATCCGAAGGGTCAGACCAACTTGATCTTTTGGAAGGCTATACTTGACATTCTTGGAGCCAAAAACTCAAATTCTCTCTTTTGAAAATGACATGAAGAACATGTCTTGAATTTGATATTACATTTATATTTGGAGGGCTAAAATAGTAATTATCAAGACCGACCATAGCTACAAAAATCAACACTCCCTCTTAGTTAGGGAGGTATTCATAATGACTTCATCAAGTGTTCTCTTGTTGAAAAAATTCTTTAGGAAAAAGGCTACATGAGATAGCTATGTTGATGTATCTATCTACTAATTGTGGAAAACATCCTACATTAGCATCATGCTCAACAAGGCATCACTTGGAGCCATTCACTAGTTATCCAAGTCATCACTTGGAATCTAGTCAACACCTGTGACCTATGGCGAAACCCTAGGCTATTACAATTCTTACATGGTAATTGAATGGTAACTCTCCTGCCTGATGCTAGAGGCACTCACTCACCCACCTAGGGAGTACTCCTAGCCTTGATGCTCTCTAGGCCATTATCTCTAGCCACATTTTGTGGTCGCTTACTAATACTTTGACCTGTCTATATTCCGACCTAGGGGAATGTCTAACCCTTGATGCAACACCATCAACACTCCCTCTAACAGAGGAAAACATTCGCAACACTCTAGCTTTCCCTAGAAGTATACAAACTTCTCAAGCTTGTTCTTGAAGTGTACAAACTTCTGAAGCTTCTCCCTGAAGTGTACAAACTTGTCCTTGAGATAGAGGCTTTGTAAGAATGTTAGCAACCTGTTCAACTGTAGAAATGCATTAGAACCTCATTGCTTCGTTCTGTACCGTGTCTCGGTACTTGATCTCAATGTGCTTCGACCTATCATCAATGTTGTCTCCTGCACCTGATCAAACAATCCTACGAGTAGTTATTGAAATATACTCAACTTTTGCAATCCTGTGTGCGACAAATGTCTGCTTCCCGCCTGTTGACCACTATCGGTCAACTGCCCATAGCAGTACACCTCCTTTTCTTTGCAAAAAGGGTAGCGCTTGATCGACATGTCCGTGCCATTCTACAATCATCGACAGCTTGATCAATTTATGTTGTAAACCTAGTCTGCATGTATAAATTGTAAATAATCTTAGCAGATATGAGTCATGTCTGTAAATTGCCTAGGTGGACCTAATTTTCTAAGTGATAATCTACGTTTCGGAAGGTTTTTCGTCTCACCGATCCATGATCGGCAGAGTTTTCCTTCAGCCTAACCCCAAAGCCGGGATGGATTTTGTCATTAGAATCTTAGGAGAATCCTAGTGTTTTAATCTGCTAGATTATAGTTGTGTCGCAGAACTGGGTGGTTTATGAGGGTCTATGTCAACTGGGTTTCCCCCCTTGGGATGTAAAGTTGTAAAAGTCATGATGTAAAGTGTCTTGAGGGTTAAGAAATGTTTTAATTCCCTCATAAGTCCTAAGTCCTAGGTCCCAGGTGATTTTCCCAAAAGCTAAGTTCAAGGATCCATTTAAAAATAATTAAAAAAATAAATAAAAAATATATATAAATAAAGTAAAAAACCTAAAAATAATAAAATAATAATATTTTGAGTAAATAAATGCAGAATTTCAATTTTTTTATACATTAAAAATTCGACGGATGAGATCAAGAGATATCTTGATCCTCATCGACGGTCGAGATCATTTTGACGTGGATCACTTGAACTAGCTGTTGGGAACTTTTTCTTGAAATAGGGTGTTAGGGGTCATTTGAGATCATTGGATCTTGGAGTCTTGCGCTGAAGAAGCTCTCTTGTAATCTTGTCTGGTGCTAATAAAGAAAGACTTTGGGGTTGAAATCTTGCTGGTGTTACTCTCTGGAAGTGCTGTGAGCTATTTTATTTTCTGCATATTTTGATTTTCAGCCATTAGTAACAGCTTATTATAGAGTATTGTTGAGCACAGGTATCTTGTTCACTTGCTAGGGTTTGAATGGTATTAGGTTTTCTGAAGTAATGGTAGGTATCTCCATTGCTTTTTGAGATCTAGTATTATTTTTCTCTCTTTATTGATGGTTGAAGTGAGCTGTGCAGGAAACCCTTATTGAAGAAGATCAGCGGGCGTTTGGGGAAGTTCTCGGCTGAACCAGCCAACTCCTGCAAGCATTTTCTTGCAGAGCCCAGCTAGTTTTGATCCTGGGTTTATCATTTAGTTTATTTTTCTGAATTTGCATGAGAGATTTTTTGAAGTTTTTCATAGTAAATCTGATATTCTGAAAATATTACTGCTGTTATTGCTAAATCTGGCTGTTAAAAGAGTCAAAAGCTGTAAATTTTTTAGCTGATCTAGGGTTTAAATTTTGTTTTATATGCAGATTTCATTAGGTTTTTTTCTTTCTTCTGCAGGTTGCAGGTGCTGGTTTTGGGGTTTTCTTCAATAAAATCTGAAGCAGGGATAATCTTCATCGTATTTTCTAAACTTCTGAAGGGACTTGGTGGTTCTCGGAACTATTTACTGCTCAAGACTTATTTGCAGAAAGAAATCTTTTTTTTTATGAGAGCCGCTTGTTTCACTCCTGCGCGGCCTCCTATTCTTCACGTGAGTTGCTTGGCAACCCTCTATTTCTGCGATCCCTTTATCTGCTGCCGACTGCATACTCTCTCCCAAAAGCCTCTGTTTCTTCTCCACATTGCCATCGTTTTTTTCAGACGCTCACTATCCAAATTGCGGCTTCTAATCATATGCGCGTCTGTTGCCTCCTTCCCACGCTCCACCTGCAAGACAATCTCCAGCAGTTGCTGCATCGAACCATTCCATTGTCATCTGCCCGATCCACGTATCATGCTCCATACCTCCTGCGAGTAGTTATTTCACACAACTGCGGAATCAACACGCCCAAAATCTTTCGATTTCCCTTGTTATTACATGCGTATGCAATACTGTTGTATTTTGGGGCCAGGTGATATATTTTGTGCGTCGATGTGTTTAAAATCCGCTGCGTCCATCTCCTCATCGAGCCTGCAACCTGCATTGTAAAGCCGCCGCCGTCTTGACTGCTTCCATCGCTCAATAAGTCGCACCCGCAGGCCCGTCAAACACGCACGTCGATTTTTTTTTTTACTTAACTTACATTTAATTTGCGTTCAGTTTTTGTTTTGTGTTAGGCTAGGGTTAGCGTATTTCTCTTTTGGTTAGATTTCGATTTTAAAATCAGGGTTTAGATCTATTTTTGTTCAGCGGTTAGTTTCAGTTAGATTTATTTTCGTTGTTTTAACTTCAAATTTTATGATATACGTTAGCATAGTTAAGTGTTAAATTTATTAGATTTTAGATTTAGGGTTTAGCATTAGATTTGTTCAAAAAAAAATTTAACTTTGTTTGAATTTAGTTTTAAGAAAAATATAAATAAAAAATAGTTTCATTTTTTTTTTTATGTAGTAGATTAGAGCTAAGTTTTATTTTAGGATTCAAATTTAGTTTCTTTTTCTTTTTGTTTTGTTATAGTTTAGATTTTATTAAAAATTCATTAAAAAAAAAATTGGAAATATTTTGCCAGTTTTGAATCTTAGCCGAGGAATCTATTACTTTTTATCTCTTTCGTTGAGGCTAAAATTTTTGATGTGGAATGAATGTTTATCATTTTATGTGAGTTGGCGTGCATGAATGATCATTTTGAAGATTAGCTGCATGAATATGATATTTGGTTAATGTTCATGATTGCGTGGTTGTTTAAAGCATTTATCTTTCGAAATTTTTAATCACTGGAATATCGTTATTGAGCTTTAATCATTATAGGAGCATTGTGGTTTTACTGGATATCTTGCATCGTTCAATTTATTTGTTGATAAATGATTGCTGTACATGGTTTACATCTTTGCAACATCTAGTAATTAATCGTTTAAAGTTTTAAACATCAAACCCACAAGGCACTGGTCTTTTAACTTAACAAAATCTATTTAGTGCTTGTTTCTTCGTGTCTCCCAACCCAACTGGTCGACAGTTGGTCTTTATCACATCATAGGGTCTACCCCCCTTAGCCGCAGGAGACAGGCTTAAACGGAGAGATCGAGGATCAGAGTGACAGCCCCCGGTCTGAGCGTTGTTGTGTCAATCTGTGCGACAACATTTTTTGGCACCGTTGCCGGGGATAGAGTTTTTCTGTCCTGGGTTCTTTCATCTCGAGCTTTTTCGTGTTTCACTTCTTGTTCAGGTGGCGACTCAACTTCATATATTATCTTCAAGAGTGTATACTAGAAGACATCCAAGCAGTCTGTGCAATCCTACTCCTGATCCTGAAAAGGTCCTCAGGGTACGATTACACAAACTCTCTTCTCGTACACTTCTTGTTAACCTTGGACAAGAAGCCCTCTCTGACATTCATTTGCTTTTTAAAGGTCAAGTTAGGCACAACATCATGGATATGTATGCCCCTTGCAATTTTTCTAACATTCTAGGGTATCCCAATGCTATTCCATCAGTTGGGATTGATAAAATGCCTAACTTTCAGGGAGATAATGCTATTAGTGCAAATTCGCATCTAAGAGACTTTAGTATATGGATGGCTAAATATGCAAGGTCTCCTGATTTTGATCATGAAGATGTTAGAATGACTCTTTTCATTTTAACCTTGGGGGGTGATGCTCATGAATGGCTTACTGAAAAACCCCAGAATTCATTTGATTCATTAGAATCGATCATTAATGCATTTAAAGAAAAATATGGAGATAAGAGAGAAGGAAGACACCTCGTAAAAGCTATTAGCCTAATAAAAAAGAGAGGATGGTATTGTTAGAGAATTACCTCAAGACTATAAACCTACAGACAAAACTCTCCAAGATTTTTACATTGATGCCTTTAGTCTTGAGCCATCTTATGAATTAAGGCATGCTAAACTTAATGATTATAGAGATTGCCAAGCCTTAGCTATAGAGCTTGAAAAGGACAAGGCCGCATCTGGGAAGTCTGAGATCCCAGGTTTCGATAGGGCTGCTACGAAACTAAAGGAACCTAAAGGAAAAGCAGTTCAAGAACCTGAGAGTGAGCTTGTTCTCAAATTGCTTCAAAAATTTGAAACTATGGAAATTAATCATAATAAGGAGATAACCACTTTGCAGAATAGGTTGATCCAAATGGAAAGATCGCAAACGCAAAATTTTCAACCTTGAAATAATAATAATAGAAATAACAATTGGCAAAGGAAGGGTCAATCTAGTGAGCAGAGACCTCCTAATCCGCTAAGTAATTTGGTTGATAATGCTCCTCCTTACTGTCGGGTTTGTGATGCTCTTCATGAAGAGGCCACTTGTCCCATTGTCAGAAGAATTTTAGATAATGGAATGTTTGGAACAGGTGATCAAATAAATGTAGTAGGCAGCAAGTTTCCTTTGTCTATGGATGATTGGATAGAGATCAAGGAAAAGAGTCGTGATGTTGTGAATCCTTCATCAACTTTTAGTATAAATAACCTTGAAAATGAAGATGATATTTTGGCTAGGTTATATGGTGAAAAACTCTCTCCCGAACAAATCTTGGAAATTGCTAGAGATAAGGGTTTGACCTATCAGAGAAGGGATAAGGATCAAAGCGGGAATCAAATTCCCCCTCGAACTTTTAACCCTGGTGTAAACTCTGGTATAGATGTCGATTTGGGAAGTTGGTTTAACAATGCAAAAATCTGGGTTCCTGTCTCCGAGATTGCTAAAATCCCTTCCTAAAGAGACAAGTTACTAAAAGCGATTCAAGGTCCTCAAGTCAATACTTCTCAACATAAGACTCGGGAAGTTGACTATCATGATGCTCCCATATATTTGCAAAGCTCAGATGCTGATAACAAAGATCACCAACCTTTCTTTATCACCTTATTAGTTAATGGGTATAAATTGAATAATTGCATGTTGGATTCTGGTGCATCAGCTTGTGTAATGACTAAAAGGGTCATGGAACAACTTAACTTAAGAGTTTCTAGACCCTACTATAACATATGTGCCATGGATTCTAAGAAAATCGAAGTACATGGTTTAATCAAAGATTTGCAAGTTCATCTTTCAGTTTACCCAGACATCATGGTTGTCATGGATATTGTTGTTGTGGATATGCCTGATGCTTGGGGTATGCTGTTATCTAGAAAGTGGGCCTCTGATCTAGGATGAAGTATTCAAATGAATTGGTCATATGCTATGATTCCTTCTCCTAGGGGTGATGGTTTTGTAAGACTAAATAGAGAGCCTGAAAGAAAATTTCATGTTGAAGATCCTAAGAGACCTCACAACGAAATAATCAAGGAGCAATTTGACATTGGGAACTATGCCATCATGTCTAATTTTATAATTCCTCCCGATGATAAGATTAGGGATCTCAAGGGTAAAGTTTGGTATATGTACTTGGATGGTGCAGCATCTAGGCATGGTAAAGGTGTTGGAATAGTGCTTAAATCTCCCCTTGGTCACATTTTCAAGTTTTCCTATCGATTAGAATTTGAAGCAACCAACAATGTCGCTGAATATGAGGCTATATTGTTGGGGCTTGAGTTGGCCAAGTCTTTGAAGGTTAAATTGCTTAGCATTAGGGGGGATTCTGATTTAGTTATCATGCGGCTTAAAAATAAATTCACATGTAGAAATCAAAGATTAAGAAATTATCGAAATGCTGTGTGGGATACTATGGAGCATTTTGATGCCCTTGACCTCGCAGCAATTCCAAGAGAGCAAAATAGTTTGGCTGATGAACTTGCCGTAGCTGCTACTACTTTCCAGTTATCTGATGAGTTAATTAAAGATAAGATCAAAATGGAAGTAATATTCAGACCATCTGTTCCAGATAACTCAGAGCAATGGTAGGTCTTCAATGATGAAAAGCAAGTCATTCGTTTTCTTAATAGTTTGGATGAGTTTGAGGATTTCCGGATAGTTTCTGAGGAGGATGGATCTTTAAATCATGAGCATATCATAATCCTACTCCTAGGAATGTGGTTGCCTTAGAGCAACATTTTGATCAACATGATGCCACGAAGCTGAGAGAAGAAAATAAGATGGACCTAGGCGAATATCTCGAGATAAACATTGGTACTTTTGAAAACCCAAAGATCGTTAAAATTGGTAGAGGTACTAGTGTGGAGGAAAGAAAAAGGTTAATTGATTTACTTCGCGAATATCGAGATATTTTAGCTTTTTCTTATGACGAATTAAAGGGCTATAGGGAAGATGTCATGGAACATACTATCCCCTTAAAGGATGAAAATGCTAAACCCTTTCGTTAGAAACTTAGGCAAATTAATCCTAAATTAGCCCCCTTGGTTCAGAAAAAACTTGCGAAAATGCTTGCAGCAGGGATTATCGCTCAAACAAGGCATTCGACATGGTGTTCGAATCTGGTGATTGTTAGGAAAAAGAATGGTACGATAAGGCTGTGTGTCGATTTTCGAAACCTCAATCTAGCATGCAAGAAAGATAATTACCCTTTGCCAAACATGGAGGCTTTATTGCAAAGAGTAACCGGTTCTGGAATGATGTCGCTGCTAGATGGTTTTTCTGGGTACAATCAGGTATGGGTTAAGAAGGAAGATCGTCATAAAAGCACGTTCACCACACCATGGGGTACCTTTGAATACATCAGAATGCCTTTTGGATTAACAAACGCTGGGGCTACATTCCAAAGGGCTATGGATTATGCCTTCAAAGGGTTAATCGGAAAATTTATTGAAATTTACCAAGATGATCTTACTGTTTTCTCTAAAGATGGTACCAATCATGTAAATCATCTTAGGCAGGTTTTCGATAGATGTAGAGAATACGAGATTTCTTTGAATCCAGCTAAGTCCGTTTTTGGAGTAACGGAAGGGAAATTACTCAGCCATATCATTTCTAAGGAAGGAATCAAAATTGATCTTGAAAGAATTGAAGCAATCCAAAAGATTTAAATCCCTTCAGTCTTTCCTTGGAAAGATAAATATTATTAAAAGGTTTATTCCAAATTACGCAGAAATAGCTAAGCCTATTCAAAATCTTCTAAAGAAAGATGCAAAATTTGTTTGGCAAGAAGATGGCAAAAAGGCTTTCCAGGAAATCAAATGTGCTATCGCAAGAGCTCCTGTCTTAGTCCCGATTATTCCAAGGATTTCATGATTTTTTCTTTCGCTTCCTAAGATACCATTGCTGGTGTCCTGCTTCAAAAGAATAAAGAGGGTCACGAGCAACCTATTGCTTTCATGAGTAGAGCACTTCAAATTCCGAATTGAAGTACAATACCATGGAAAAGCATGCTTATGCCCTGGTCAAGTCTCTTAAGCACTTTAAAACTTATGTGGGTTATTCTAAAATCGTTGCTTTCGTCCCACACTCTGCTGTTAAGGATATATTAACTCAAACTGATTGCTTAGGGACTCGTGCTAGGTGGGTTACTAAAATACAAGAATATGATTTAGAGATCAGACCCACCAAGTTGGTCAAAGGCCAAGGTTTAGCTCATATGTTAACTGAAGGTAACGAAAAGACTCTTGGTTTGTTCTGTCTTAGCGACCTATCTTCGCTGGAACTGCAAAGATTAGCAGAGCATGAGTGGTACAAGGACATAGTTTATTACTTGATGAATCTTGCATGTCCTAACCATTTAGTTGCTCATAAGAGAAGGGCTCTTAGACTAAAAGCCACTAAGTATTGCCTTATGAAGGATGGCCTTGGGTGGAGAAATCCTGAGGGCATAGTGCTTAGGTGTGTTGATGACGTTGAGTCCAAGAAATTAATCTCTGAGTTTCATTCAGGATTTTGTGGTGGTCATTATGCTGCTAGAACTACCGCCCACAAAATCCTGAGAGCTGGCTATTATTGGCCTTCAATCTTTTCTGATGTGCACAAGTTTGTTAGAGCTTGTCAAGCCTGTCAACTATTCACTGGGAAACAGAAGCTTGTTGCCTTGCCCCTACAACCTGTCATTATAGAGGCATCTTTTCAGCATTGGGGTCTGGACTTCATAGGGAAGTTCCATGAAAATTCTAGCAATGGCTACTCATGGATTTTGACTTCCACGGATTATTTCACTAAATGGGTTGAAGACATTCCTGCTAAGAATGCCACTGAAAAGGTTATTATGGATTTCATTGAAAATAACATCATTACTAGATTTGGTGTCCCCGCTAAGATCACTATTGACAATGCCAAAGCTTTTAGTTCTTTAGAGTTTTCATCTTTTTGTTTCAAGTATGCCATTGTCTTATCTCATTCGTCAAATTACTATCCTCAGGGTAATGGTCTGGCTGAATCAAGTAACAAGAATCTCATAACCATTATCAAGAAGATAGTAGGAGATAATAAGAGATCATGGGACAGCAAAATCAAGTATGCTTTATGGGCAGATAGAATCACTAAGAAGAAAGCTACTGGTAAATCTCCCTTTGAATTAGTTTATGGCTTGGATGTAACTTTACCTGTGCACCTCAAATTGCTAGCTTATCAGCTCCTCCAGAATTTTTCTACCAATAAAGATGTTGTTCAGAATAGAATAGATCAGATTGTGGAGTTAGATGAAGCTCGTAGGACAACTTTTGATGCTATATGTAAAAATCAATCTAACATTAAGAAAAGCTTTGATAAATTCTCTCGATCTTTGCAGGTGGGAGATATGGTATTGCTTTGGGACCGCAAGAATGAGAAACCAGGAAAACATAAGAAGTTTGACAGTTTGTGGCTGGGACCCTACATCATTCGAGATATAGCTAGACCAAACTCATTCCACTTGAGCAAACTGGATGGCGAACCACTTGATCTACCAGCGAATGGCCAAATGCTCAAGTTGTTCTTCAAAGATGATATCTGATGCCATAGGGCATCCTTTGTATTGTATTTCTATCCCTACTCCTTGTCATTTCAGCATTTTATTTCTGTTTTAGATTAGATTTACTTTTCATAGTTAAAGAGCTTCTATCTTTTATGTGCTTAAATGTTATATGATGATTTTTGAATGGACGCTACTTATTTATGTTGTGTGTTGCATGGATGCATATTCTGGATTCTCACATTCCTACAGTGTAGCAACGTGTCCCCAAGTAGAGCCAGATGTTGACCACTACCAGTCAACTGCCCATAGCAGCACACCCCCTTTTCTTTGCAAAAAGGGTACCGCTTGATCGACATGTCTGTGCCATTCTACAGTCATCGACAACTTGATCAATTTATGTTGTAAACTCAGTCTGCATGTATAAATTGTAAATAATCTTAGCAGATATGAGTCATGTTTGTAAATTGCCTAGGTGGGCCTAATTTTCTAAGTGATAATCTACGTTCCGGAAGGTTTTTCGTCTCACCGATCCATGATCGGCAGAGTTTTCCTTCAGCCTAACCCCAAAGCTGGGATGGATTTTGTCATTAGAATCTTAGGAGAATCCTAGTGTTTTAATCTGCTAGATTATAGTTGTGTCGCAGAACTGGGTGGTTTATGAGGGTCTATGTCAAATGGGTCCCTTGGGATGTAAAGTTGTAAAAGTCATGATGTAAAGTGTCTTGAGGGTTAAGAAATGTTTTAATTCCCTCATAAGTCCTAAGTCCTAGGTCCCAGGTGATTTTCCCAAAAGCTAAGTTCAAGGGTCCATTTAAAAATAATTAACAAGAAATAAATAAATAAATAAAATATATATATAAATAAAGTAAAAAACCTAAAAATAATAAAATAATAATATTTTGAGTAAATAAATGCAGAATTTCAATTTTTTAATACATTAAAAATTTGACGGATGAGATCAAGAGATATCTTGATCCTCATCGACGGTCGAGATCATTTTGACGTGGATCACTTGAACTAGCTGTTGGGAACTTTTCCTTGAAATAGGGTGTTAGGGGTCATTTGAGATCATTGGATCTTGGAGTCTTGTGCTGAAGAATCTCTCTTGTAATCTTGTCTGGTGCTAATAAAGAAAGACTTTGGGGTTGAAATTTTGCTGGTGTTACTCTCTAGAAGTGCTGTGAGCTATTTTATTTTCTGCATATTTTGATTTTTCAGCCATTAGTAACAGCTTATTATAGAGTATTGTTGAGCACAGGTATCTTGCTCACTTGCTAGGGTTTGAATGGTATTAGGTTTTCTGAAGTAATGGCAGGTATCTCCATTTCTTTTTGAGATCTAGTATTATTTTTTCTCTCTTTATTGATGGTTGAAGTGAGCTGTGCAGGAAACCCTTATTGAAGAAGATCAGCGGGCGTTTGGGGAAGATCTCGGTTGAACCAGCCAACTCCCGCAAGCATTTTCTTGCAGAGCCCGGCTAGTTTTGATCCTGGGTGTATCATTTAGTTTATTTTTCTGAATTTGCATGAGAGATTTTCTGAAGTTTTTCATAGTAAATCTGATACTCTGAAAATATTATTGCTATTATTGCTAAATCTGGCTGTTAAAAGAGTTAAAAGCTGTAAATTTTTTTAGCTGATCTAGTGTTTAAATTTTGTTTTATATGCAGATTTCATTAGGTTTTTTTCTTTCTTCTGCAGGTTACAGGTGCTGGTTTTGGGCTTTTCTTCAATAAAATCTGAAGCAGGGATAATCGTCATCGTATTTTCTAAACTTCTGAAGGGACTTGGTGGTTCGTCGGAACTATTTACTGCTCAAGACTTATTTGCAGAAAGAAATCTTTTTTTTTTATGAGAGCAGCTTGTTTCACTCCTGCGCGGCCTCCTATTCTTCACGTGAGTTGCTTGGCAACCCTCTATTTTTGCGATCCCTTTATCTGCTGCCGACTACATACTCTCTCCCAAAAGCCTCTGTTTCTTCTCCACATTGCCATCGTTTTTTCAGACGCTCACTATCCAAATTGTGGCGTCTAATCATATGTGCGTCCATTGCCTCCTTCCCACGCTCCACCTACAAGACAATCTCCAGCAGTTGCTGCATCGAACCATTCCATTGTCATCTGCCCGATCCACGTATCAAGCTCCATACCTCCCTGCGCGTAGTAATTTCACACAACTGCAGAATCAACACGCCCAAAATCTTTCGATTTCCCTTGTTATTACATGCATATGCAATATCGTTGTATTTTGGGGCCAGGTGATATATTCTGTGCGTCGATGTGTTTAAAATCCGCTGCGTCCATCTCCTCATCGAGCCTGCAACCTGCATTGTAAAGCCGCCGCCGTCTTGATTGCCTCCATCGCTCAACAAGTCGCACCCGCAGGCCCGTCAAACACACTGCCATCACCTGTATGCACGTCGATTTTTTTTTTACTCAACTTACGTTTAATTTGCGTTCAGTTTTTGTTTTGTGTTAGGCTAGGGTTAGCGTATTTCTCTTTTGGTTAGATTTCGATTTTAAAATCAGGGTTTAGATCTATTTTTGTTCTGCGGTTAGTTTTAGTTAGATTTATTTTCGTTGTTTTAACTTCAGATTTTATGATGTACGTTAGCATAGTTAAGTGTTAAATTTATTAGATTTTAGATTTAGGGTTTAGCATTAGATTTGTTCAAAAAAAAAAAATTTAACTTTGTTTGAATTTAGTTTTAAGAAAAATATAAATAAAAAATAGTTTCAATTTTTTTTATTTTTTATGTAGTAGATTAGAGATAAGTTTTATTTTAGGATTCAAATTTAGTTTCTTTTTCTTCCTGTTTTGTTATAGTTTAGATTTTATTAAAAATTCATTAAAAAAGAAATAAAAAAATAAAAAAAATTTGGATATTTTTTTGCCAGTTTTGAATCTTAGCCCAGGAATCTGTTACTTTTTATCTCTTTCGCTGAGGCTAAAATTTTTGATGTGGAATGAATGTTCATCATTTTATGTGAGTTGGCGTGCATGAATGATCATTTTGAAGATTAGCTGCATGAATATGATATCTGGTTAATGTTCATGATTGCGTGGTCGTTTAAAGCATTTATCTTTCGAAATTTTTAATCGCTGGAATATCGTTATTGAGCTTTAATCATTATAGGAGCATTGTGGTTTTACTGGATATCTTGCATCGTTCAATTTATTTGATGATAAATGATTGCTGTACATGGTTTACATCTTTGCAACATCTAGTAATTAATCGTTTAAAGTTAAACATCAAACCCACAAGGCACTGGTCTTTTAACTTAACAAAATCTACTTAGTGCTTGTTTCTTCGTGTCTCCCAACCCAACTGGTCGACAGTTGGTCTTTATCACATCATAGGGTCTACCCACCTTAGCCGCAGGAGATAGGCTTAAACGGAGAGATCGGGGATCAGAGTGACAACCCCCGGTCTGAGCGTTGTCGTGTCAATCTGTGCGACAAGACCGCCCAAGCAGAATCCAAATTGAATCATCATCCTGATGTGCTCTTCCTATTTTACTGTCTAACCAATCTACATCTGTATATCCTTGCAATTGTTCTTCTCAATTCACATCTAATTGTACCACGTAGGTACCTCAACACATGTTGTGCCACATGTACTCTTTGGACACCCTGACTAGGTGCTTCCTTTGACAATGAAACGGATCTTGTTGTGGCAATCCGACTGCTCCCTCCAGCCTCTGCCATACTTCTAGTGCTAAGAAGTAAAATATCCAACAAAGATCCTTTGTCTTGAACTCAGAGGTCAACTCTCTTTGACACTGTAGCAAGCTTGATAGCTCCCTCTATCACAAAAGCAAATCCTCCTTCCATTGCTTCTCCCTCTGTCATGTGGGTCCTTCTATTCCCATCAAAAATAGGTCATACAATAACAAGATCAATCAAGACTCATAAGATATCTACAAAAACCAAGAATACCATGCCTGAGATCCGTACCAAGCCTTCGTTGGTCTACAATCATGAGACATTTTTCGCATGTAATTCAAAGCCTTGAGATAGCTGTATGTACACTTGTTCTTCCTCAATTACTCCATTGAGGAAAGCGATCTTGGCATCCACTTGGTGCAATTTTCAAAGCAATAATAATAGTTCTAACAGAAGTGTACTCGACAACTTGAGAAATTGTCTTGTCATAGTTTGCTCCCTCTTTCTGTATGAATCATCAAATCTCGCTGTATACTTCTCTATGTTGCCATCTACCGCATACTTGTAGATCCACTTGGAATTCACCATTGAGTTTCCTCAAATCTTGAGACAGTCTTCATTATGGCATCCTTCAAACTTGCTAGCCTGCCTACTCCCTCCGAACTTGGAGCTCTTACAGTCATCTGACATGGTTCTAGATGTTAGTACAACTTCTCCCTCTTGAACACAAATCACTTTGGGAGAATCCTCTTGTCATAAGCTTTGCTTCATTCTTACCAATGCTTTCATCTACTGCCAAACCCTTGGCAACCTTTATGATGTACCTTCAACCCTCACTAGGAGATCATGGAAGAATTGATTATAACCTAGCAAAAGGAAACAAAGAGAAGTGGCTAACCAATAATAAAGAAATAATAATCAAGGAAGAGAGATATAAAGTACTTTTCTTTCGAGGCTTATAGAGAAATGTCAACTCCCTTTTGATCTTAGTCTTCTTGCATCCATCTTGCATCCGAGATTTCAAGTCTTCTAGGGTTTACAGACCCTAGATTTACAATTTCTCATTTACATCTTCTGCAAGTCCAGCAGACTTTGACATATGTAAATTTTTCTTTGAAATGTCCAAAACCACAGAGTCCCCTTGCCTTAGCATCTGAAATCTATCATGTCATCAAACAATCAAGGATGTTCCATATTGATAGCATGCAAAATTATTATAGTTTTTGTAGGACTTGTATTCTGTCTCTTTCAAGCAACATCCACCAACTATCATCAAGGATAAATATAGCAGGTCGAGTCATAGATACAAATCGCCAAGGAGGGAATGCCATATCAATGTTCTTTGTAGCACTGTAAAATAGACCTTGCTCCATCAAGAACAATCTTCAGGTGGCATGAGTACGGTCCAGACTTCCTTCAGAGTCATTTAGCAAATTCTGTCCATAGGATTTGCTCACAGAGATGATTTCTCTGTCCTTTCAAATTAAGTCGCTCAGCCTCTAGTAAATCATCTCAATAGAATTCTGCTTCTGTGCATGATCAACATAGCACAATGACAAACATGAATTCTCTTGCTTTCAAAATTAGATCATTGGCCTGAATTTGATCATCAGTATGTCTTATCTGTCCATGACACTTGAAAGAAGCATATCCGTTGTTCATTCTGCCTCAATAAGTGATCTCAATAGGTTTGCTTCAGATTTAGCAAAGTCTATAGCCAATACTCTAAGATTTTCCTTCTTCAAACAATGGTAGGGTTTGTCTGAGAATTAGGAACTAAAGATTGGCTTGTTTGGCTCAGAGTGGTGATCTTAATTAATGCTTTACAATTTCAGGCTATCTTCCAATGCTTTCATAGAGGCTTCTTTTATACAAGATTGGCCCACCCTTAATCATGAAAGTGTTCATTTTCAGCATGCCACTCTTCAGGCTTGCCAAGATATTTCTGTACAGGTGTATTTCATAATAAACATACTTTTTCTATGGAGATCTTCTTCTTCCAATAGATAAAATCACAATAGCAAAATGACTTGGTCTTTACAAGAAAACTTTGATTTCCAAACTTGATGTGGAACTCGGTCTCATCTTTATTGTAAACATATAAATATCCTTATCATATTTATAAAACGCTCTGCCATATAAGTAATGGCATTAGATACAATCATAATCTCAATAGTGCAATGCAAGGAATCTTCTGTATATTGGTCCATCCTCCGATTAGCATGTCTTATCTTGTCTTGGGGTAGGTCTTATGAGTGGTAACACTGACCGTTCATGAGAACTTGGATAATAGTATGTAATTGTCATCAGTCAAACAAGGTATGCTCTGTCAAGCTCTGCATAGTACTTGAAATGATCCTTCACAAGAATAGAGAATACTTTGAACTTGTCACTCTACAAGACTTGGCGTAAATATGGGTGCTGCTTCATAATTTAAGGATCATTCTTCTTGACACCATCCAAGCAGATTTTAACATACTTCTTTTGCAGTGTAGCTATAGAGTCCTTGATTACATATGTTGTTTGTGATACATGAAATGAACTTTATTAACCATGAAACAACAGTCAAATCCTTGTTTAAGAGAGGCTCCTTTCCTTGACCTGAATTTATAGTTCCTTCTACAATCAAAGGGTTACAAACCACTTTTTGCAAACGGATTTTAGTAGACCTTATGCACAAAAGACAATTCTGTTGGCCTCTACACTGGCTGAAGTATTTCGGTCTGAGACACTAAGATTTGAGGTCATCTCTGAGGCCTCTTGGTCTTCTATTAGTAGACTTGAGGCCTTTTCGGCCTTCCTGAGATCAGCCCTGTGGCCTTTTGGATCTCTGCAACTAGACTGAGGCTTTTCTTTCCTCAACAAAATTCAACCCTTAAAGGAATAAGACTCTGATCCTTAGAACCATGATTTGACTTCATTTGTCTTGAGTTTTTTTTTTTTGACCTAGGGTTATAGGATTCAGATTAGGGCTTTTCTTGGCTGCTCTTCGAACTAGCTCTGAAACCATGTTGGTTTTCCAAAGATCTTCTAATTTGATAATTACTTATTATTTCTTATGTTAATCTTTCTTGTGTACATAATCTTTCTTTCTTGTGTTCTCCCCCTCCTTTGAATAGTGGCATGCATGTTATTTCTCCCATTTTTTCTAGGAAATTGGGCAATTCCATCATTTCCCTATGGTTAGTGCTAATTTAGCTCATCCATTTGATGTCTCCTTTTGGGTTGCATCCACTCTTCCTTGTTTTGATTTACTCTCTCAGGGAAGTTCCTCCTTTCTTTTTTTTCCCTGAGGGTGGGAGAATTCTTGCCTTGGCATATCTCCCACATTTTACCTTCACTCCTTCATTTCTCCCATTTAGTAATGTGCACATCTTGTCTCCCAACTAGTCAATTCTAATTGGAAAACTCGTTCATGTCACTTTGAGTTGTTGTTTCTCTTTGTAGCTTTTGTTGGGACCCTCTGGGGCAATGTTAAATATAATGCAAACCTAGCATTCAACACTTAATTTCTAGTAGAGTTAGCAGAGCTAATGATTAAATTAATATCCAGGTTTATTGACACATTAAAACTTTAGTGGAAGCACGCGAAATCTCAATCACAATGACAAATATTTCTTCCTAATCATAGTTCTTCATTAAAATAACCTCAAAACTTACTTGGGTTCTCGTCCTAAGAAAATGGCACAATTGAGAAAATACAAATGCCTTGGATATGATCCAACAGATACACCCTAGATCAATGCCCGATCTCCAAGCGCCCTCCTGTACTTCCTTGGAATTGACACTCTGGAGTATCACACTTCTCCTCCTAAGGCTAGTGCCATTGTATGGTGTCTTCTCCCTCTCCCTCGACTTTCTTTTATAACTTTATATTGAGTTAAATCCCTAACCATAACCCTAATCTCAATGTGATTAACGACTAATATTAGATCTTGCCTCAATTGAGATCAATGGCTAAGATTAAAACCAAGTCACCGAAGTAATTTACTTCACTTTTGCTAAGTTTACTTTAAGTCAATGAGCAAACATAATACTTATGTGCTTTTCCTAAGTTACAAAGCAACTTTCTCAACTTAGAGCAAGCATCCTAGGGAGATCTTGTGGGTGACTTCTACACATCTAGACACTTAGGCTTGTGGAGAAGTACTTGCTCGAGCTACAAATATCAACACTCCCTCTTAGTGAGGGAGGTACTTCTGCAACCTGGTCCTGACTAGCATCTACTGTGATGACTGCTCCCTCTGAACTAGAAGACTTCCCTGCCATAATCCTTGAAGACGTGCTCCTTGTGAACTTGTTCCTGAAAGCCTCCTGCTCCTGAACATCCTATGCTATCATCTCATACAAATAGACCTTCCTGAGAGAGTGGGAAGATTCTGCTCACTACTCCTGCGATCTTGAACTTGAAGGTTGACTCACTTTGATTTTCTCAACCTTCGGAGTTGCATGTTTCCTATTCTCTATCATTGCTCTGCTTCATGCATGGTTGCTATGCTTCTACTTGTGACCCGTGTGCGAAGTCCTTCTAGCACGCATAAGAAAGATGTTGCTCTATAGATATGTGAAGATCTTCCTTGTGGGTCTGTGCTAGTCCTTTGAGACACCCACTAATATATATCGAATCCCCTGATTGGTACAGTCTCCCTCTCTCCCTTTGAGGGTTGACCGTCGCCAATCTTGTTGGAAATCTTAGTGCTGTACTTTGTACCATGCTTTGTTGACCCTGTTGGCACCTCTACTCACAACCTATTGGGAAAACCTATTGTGACAAATCCTTTTCCCAATGATTCATTGTTTCCCACTGCATCGTGCAGTTACTTGATCATGCCTAACATGTCGTTCTACTCGCGAGATGATCCTCTGCATCCTGTATTTATGGCACCACTTGCATCAAACCTTGTCCGTCACGACCCCAGGGCCTCCTATGGTCACAAGGCACCTTTTGGGCATACTGCGATCCCTTGGAGGTGTGGCACCAACATGTTTCACCTTTGCCTCATGGGTCACAAAGCTACTTCACCCGGAAGATCACAATGCTACTTCACCCATACTACGCCTCATGGTATGTTCACTTATATAATCTCTACATCATTTGTTATGCAGCGGAATATTATAACTCTTCGATTTAGGGCAAGCAATCTTATTGTCACTTCAATTAAACCTTCATTCATATAAGAAGTATTAATTCCATATTCCATTAATACAAATCATGACCATCATATGCAAGACACCATCATCATACACATGCACAATTTCAATCGAAATGGCCCTCAGGCCGTCTACTTTTATTAAAATGTACATGTACAATATCTACCCAAGACAATGTCTTGAACCAACCAAATCTCAAAGCGAGAATCCATAGAATATACAAAGAAAACCAATGCGAAACTTGTTGACCCCATCGGGCCACCCTGCTACCTTACCGTGGGTTGTCCCTTCTTTAGGATGGGTTGTATCCGCTTTTCGATAGGATCGGTTTGGTTAGCTTGTCTTTGACTTTTTGGCTCTACAAGACCACAAGCCCAAATTGTCCTCTCCTCCATCTTGCACTTCGTTCCTCTTCAAACGACGTGTGTGTGCGACTTGTTTGTTGTTTTATTCCATGGTGTGAGTGATGTGTTTATATAGTGTGTCCCAGATTTTTGCGGTTCACGTTCGGTTGGCTCACTCACTTTGCACGACCATCATTCCGTCTCACATTATGGGTCGACTTGCTTGGGTGTTGGGTGCTTTGGGTCAGGCCGACTTTTGTTCTTCCCAAGTGCCCTCCAAATTCGTCCTAGCGTGCCCTCGGCTTGTCTTGGGCTCTCTTAGCCCACCATCATTCTGCTAGGGCACCATCTCCTTGGTCCAACTCGTCTCGGGTTGACCTCGTCCAGCACTTGGTCGATCAACTAGGGGAATTTTGGTCCATGTCTTAGGGTGTTCATGCTACTCCTCATGGTGTTGTTCTGGACCTCTTCACCATCATTTGGCCAAGTCAAGTGCCTGGTCACCCACATCCAACGTTCCACCAAGCTTCCCACACACACCAATTGGAAGCCCTAATTGTCAGTTTTTTGACCCCTTGTGTTGGTGCGCTCTCTCCCATCATCCTTTTTCGTCACATTTCTTGCAATATCTTTGTCGTGAAATGTGTGATGGGGATGTCAAGCTTACAATATCTTCGTGCCCATGGTGCGCACCTCGGTTAAAGGAATGCATAACTCTAGAGCCTCACATCCTTGCCCACTCAAAGTTATTGTCGTTCCAGCAATAGTCCAACCGCAACACTTCGGTCTTCTCCCAGTGGAAATTGTCATGATGATTAAGTCTCTTCGATTGATATTTTTTAGGCTTGGCTAAACAAGTAGCTCATTTGATCTCGCACTAGGCTCCATTAGAACTCATGTCTCACAGTGCAATATGCTCAATCTTAGATCATCAAACTCCACCAACTTGTTGTTGTAGAGGAAACAAACTTAGTACACCCAAGAACTCGGATTTCCATCTAACTGCAATAGTAAGCCATTTCACATGGCTCATTGAGATGAATAAGAGTGTTGGCCATGGTGGCCACCACCCTCATCTTGTTAATTTGACAGCTCAGGGACAAATTCCTTCCTTTGGATAGCCTTCCTCATCCAGAGAAGACCCTCTTTTCCCTTGGAAGAATTTGATTTGGTCAAGGAAAAATATATTTTTAATGAGAAAACCCACATGCCACGACAAAAAGTATAGGTCGGCCTAAAGACAAAATTGGATCTCCAAAATCACATATAAATATAGCTCAGACATGCATTTGGACACACATCTCACACATCTTCTCTTTGAAGGTTCGTACAATCTAAAATTGCAGGTCTTATTTTCACATGTGCGAGTAGGAGAGAGAATTTCAAGGGAGTCGAAATCTGCCTTGGATCAGCCTTTGACGAACGTTGACTTTTTGGAGATTGGGCATACTTTGGCTTGGTTTGACTTCTGATTTGGATTTGTTCTTGAAGGCTGCATTATTTGGCACAAAGATGAGGTTTTCTAGACACTTTAACTACAATCTATGATAAGTTGGTTGGGATGTATGAGGTCAACAACTTGAATCATATCCTGTCCTTGAAGAATAAACTCAAGGAACTAAAGATGAACAAGGGGGAATCTGTGCAATCCTATGTCATGAGGGTATCCCAACTAAGGGATCAATTGCAAATTGCTGGTGAACATATATTTGATAGAGAGTTGGTGATGGTCACTCTTGGGGAATATGTGCAATCCTATGTCATGAGGGTATCCCAACTAAGGATCAATTGCAAATTGCTGGTGAACATATATTTGATAGAGAGTTGGTGATGGTCACTCTTCAAGATCTTACTCCTATTCGGGAAACGAAAGAGACCAGGATGATTGCCAGAGGGAGGATTGAAAAGCATGAAAAAGGAGAACCCTTTGCGTTTGCTTCCCAAGACAAGAAGAAGAAAGGAAGAGAGAGACCATCTAAAAGACCTCTCCCAGATTCTAGGGACTCCAATAGAAGATTCAAAAAGGAATTATCAAAAGTTGAGTGCTACAACTGCCACAAGTTCAATGATAGAAGAAGAAGTGATGAATGAAGAAGTGATGAATGAAGGAGAGATGAGAGAAGAAGGAGAGATACCCCTGATGATCGAGAAGGCGACTATCGTCAACAAAATAGATCAAGGAACTAAAGGTCTGAAAACATTGTTGTTGCTTCTCAATATGAATATGTTCTTATTTCTTCCCTTTCTAGTTCCTCTCCTTTAGATACTTTGTGATAGTTGGTTAGTAGAATATGGGGCTTCTAGACATTTCTCTGGGTACAAGGAAGTCCTCTCAAAATCTGGTTGATGGGGAGAGAAATCTAAAGATCATCCTTGGGGACAACTCTACATATCATGTGAAGGGCTTTGGATCCGTTAAATTTCATTTGGAATCTGGGGAATCTGTTCTTGTTCATGAAGTAATGTATGTTCCGGGATTAAAGAAGAACTTGGTATTTATCTCTGCCTCGGAAGACAAAGGGATGAGAGTTGCCTTCAAAGAAGGAAAGGTTCGCACCTAGCCCATGGTATCTCACATGCGAGATGCTTTCACCTTGGGACCTAGAATTGAAGGACTCTATAGAGTCAATGGAAGACCACTGCAAGCATTGGTTTACAATAACAATCATCAAAGTGAGCTATGGCACCAAGGGTTGGAACATCTACATTATGAAGCCCTACCTAAAGTAAGAAAGCTAGTTTCAAGGATGCCTAATGTTCCATCTAATCACAATGGTGTTTGCTCGGGATGTGCTATTGGAAAGGAGTCAAGGGGACCATTCCCCTCCAACAAAAACAAGACCAATGATATTCTACAACTCATCCATTCCAACTTATGTGGACCCATGCCAATGCACTCTCTTGGTGGCCATCTCTACTACATAATCTTTATTGATGGCTTTTCCAGGACAACATGGATATTCTATTTGAAACATAAAGATGAGGCATTCGATATGTCTGAGGACTTCAAGGCACTGATAGAGAATCAAACAGGGAAGAGACTATTGTACCTTACAAGGAGGTTGGAATCAAGAAAGAGACTATTGTACCATACAATCCAGAGCAAAATGGTGTGGCTGAAAGAAAGAATAGGTCTATTATTGAACCTGCTCAAGCCATGTTACATGATCAAAAGATACCGAAGTTCCTTTGGGGAGAAGCTAAAATTACAACATTCTATGATCAAAATAGGGTGCCTCATCAAGCTTTGGATAACAAAACTCCCCAAGAAGTGTTCATAGGTGTAAAGCTTGATATTGGACATGTAAGGATATTTGGCTGCCCCGTATACTTTCATGTGCCAAAGGACAAGAGGAACAAGTTGGAAGCCACCAGAAAGAAAGGTACATTTGTTGGGTATTGTGAAATTTTAAAGCTTTTAGAATATATATGTGCTTGTTCAAAAGAAAATTGAGTTTAGTAGTGATGTAATCTTTGATGAAGACGCTGCCCATGGAAAAGCAAGGGACCTTCCTTTGCCTCCTTCTGAGAAGAAAGATGATGACATGGATTTACTAGATGGCCCTTCTGTGCCTAAGCTAGAGAAAGATGTTGTTGATGATCCCCTGGAGCCTATGGACCCTTTAGATCCTCCTCCATGTGATACGTTGTAGCTATGAGCTCCATCATATAGGTTGAGCCTACCACTTTTGAAGAAGCAGTGTAAGAGCAGGCTTGGAAGGATGCCATGACCGAAGAATATGAGTCTATCATGAAGAATGGTGTATGGGATGTTGTACCGGGACCTAAAGGAAAATCTGTTGTGACCTCAAAAGGGCTATTCAAGATCAAGCATGGAGATGATAGAAGCATTGAGTATAAAGAAAGGGTTGTGGCTAGAGGCTTCTCCCAGAAAGAGGGAGAAGATTATGATGACATTTTTGCACTAGTCGCCCGATACACTACTATCCATTCTATTCTTGCCCTTGTTTCTAGTAAAGGATGGGCCCTTCACTAGATGGATGTGAAGACTACATTCCTTCATGGCATACTACAAGAAGTATATGTTGAGTAACCTCAGGGATTTGATGTAAAGGACAAGAAGACTTATGTTTGCAGGTTGAAGAAGGCATTATATGTTTTAAAACAAGCCCCTAGCGCCTGGTATGCCCACATTTGCAGTTATCTGATGAAGCTTGGATGCATAAGAAGCATAGGTTACTTGAACCTCTACTTCAAAGTGGTCCAGGGTAAGCCTTTGTTTTTGGTTTTATATGTTGACAATCTATTCTTGATAGGTAGTGAGCCTCTGATGCTCGAGTGTAAGAGGGAGCTGGCTTCTGAGTTTGAAATGAAGGATCTTGGTTTCTTGCATTACTTCATGAAGCTGTTGGAAAGATTTTGAATGGTAGAATGCAAGTTCTTGGCCACATCGATGGAGATGAACTTCAAAAAGTTATGCAAAGATGCTACTAGACCTAACTTGACGAACCATTCTGATTATCGACAGTTGATTGGGGCATTGAAGTTCCTTGTGAACACCCATCCAAACATATGTTTTGTAGTTAACACTTTGAGTCAATTCATGACAGAGCCTCTTCATGGACACTAGGTTGCTGCCAAGCATGTGCTGAGATATTTGCATGGGATGATCAATCTTGGTCTAAGATATACTACCAGAGATGTGAGATTGCATGGATACACTGATGTTAACTGGACCGGAAATGTTATTGATAGGAGGAGCACATCATGGTGTTGTTTAGCTTGGGGTCTTCCATGATATCTTGGATGAGTAGGAAACAAAATTCCATAGCTCTAAGCACAACCGAGGCAGAGTACATTATTGCTAGCATGGCTAGCTATGAGGTTGTTTGGTTGAAGATGCTGTTTGGAGAGTTGTTTGAGCAGTCTTTGATACGCCAATCATATATTGTGACAACAAGAGTGGGATCCGGTTGGTAGAGAATCCTCTATTTCATGATCCAAAAGCACTTCGAGATTAGATATCGTTATATTCGAGGCATGGCGTTGAGGGGAGTAGTGAGACTCCATCATATTTCGATTGATGAATAGATAACAAACATACTCACAAGGGCTTTGCTGAAAGGAAACTTCTTGGTCTTTAGAGAGCATCTTGGATTGATGGATGTGAGCCTCCTGGGTTAGGGTCTCGACTGATCGAGGACACTGAGCTATGCTCTTCCACCCCGTCTAAGCTCCCAGGGAGAGGAATTGAGCTGGAGAGCCCTTGGGGTTGAGGGAAATTTGGACAATAGGATAACTGTGATCCTTATCTCACGGTAACTAGTATCCTGTCTATTGTCTGGCAATAAGATAGTTGAGATCCTTACCACATGGTAGGTAGCATCTTGCCTATTGTCATCTTTGGGACTTGACAGAGTATACTCTAGTTGGCATCCTACCCTCAAGTTGGGCTTGTTGAGATTGTTCCTCCCCATCTGGCCAATGGGTTGAGGTGACTTGGGATCACTGCGATCTTTAACATTTATGGTAAGTGTAGTATCTTGCCCAAGTGAGAGGATGCAGGTGTTCTACCACCAAATCTTGAGGGTCAAGTTGGGAAGATAAACGAAAAGTCGTATCCTGCCTATTGTCCTTGGATGGAGGGTAGTAGCTTGAGCTCCTCTATGGTGTCAAATTCTTCTTCTTTAAGGCTCGAGAGTGTTTAGCAAAGATGAGCAAATATGAGCAGAGACAACTTTTGACTTGATGATGACAAGACATTTGAGATGAGATTCATGATGCAATTGAAAATTTCTCCCTAGTTGAGGGGGAGTGTTAATTTGGTAGCTTAGGGACAAATTCCCTCCTTTGGAGGACCTTCCTCATCTAGAGAAGACCCTCTTTTCGCTTGTAAGAATTTAATTTGGTCCATGAAAAATACAAGTTTAATGAGAAAACCCACATGTGCCAAAAGTATAGGTAGACCTAAATACAAAATTGGGTCTCCAAAATCACATATAAGTACAACTCAATGGCACTGCATTTGGGCACACATCTCACACATCTTCTTCTTCTCTTTGAAGGTTCATACGATCTGAAATTGTAGGTCTTCTTTTCACGCGTGAGAGTAGGAGAGAGAGAATTTTAGGAGGGTTGAAATTTGTCTTGGACCAGCGTTGCCTTTTTGGAGATTGGGCATACTTTGACTTGGTTTGACTTTTGATTTAGATTTTTTCTTGGAGGTTACATTCTTTGGCACAAAGATCGAGGTTTTTTTGGCACTTTGACTGCAGTTGATTGCAAGGCTAACCATTGGTTTTTCTCTCCATTGACCAAGTTTGATCGAATTGTTTAGGGTTTCTTTTGATTGATGTTTGACTTACTTGGAAGACTAAATCTTTTGACCTTTGATCGAGCTCATTTGGAGGATGTTTGACCGTTGACTTGTGACTGGTTAGGGCATCTTTGATTGTTGTTGATTACTGTTGACTTTGACCAAATTTGACTTTTGGGCTCATCTCTTGGCTTTTGGATATTGGTTGATTGGAAAGTCAAATTTGTTGACCTTTGACTCTTGGTTGATTAATTGGATCATTGTATCTCTTTGCTGAATATTTTATGACACTCTAATAAGAAGAAGGATTTGAAAGGGTTTCCAACTTCCCCCCCTTGTGGGGATTTTCCCTGGACTTTGACCAAATTTGGTGTCTCTTGTTATTATTCTTGATTTTCTTCTACTGTACATTGCATTTATTGTTCTATCTACAATTGCTATTTGTTACTGGAAGATTAAATTGATTGCTAATTGAAGAAAAGAATTAGGCTAAAGTGATTGCAACAACATAGAACAATGGAAAATTAACACATCTCCCATTTAATCCCTCGGAAGCATCCCTCCATACTTCGTCATCATGTAAGTCAACCACGGAGGATATGATCCTATCCTACTCTCTGCTTCTTCAACAAGACTTCCAAGTTCCGGATCTTGTGGCCAACCGTTTGGGCTCAATGTCGACGTGCTAGCCTCATCCTTGGCCTGAACATACCAAGGCACCTCTCCTTGGTCACATCTCTAAAGCACTACTACAATCCTGGTCTTCTCTTTTTGCTACAACTTGCTTGTCCTCTTCTCCAACTTCTCTACATTATCCATGTTAAAATTGGCAACTAGGGCCAAACTCCATGTGGGTCTACTTATTTATGGTAGCTGATATTTTACTTGGATTCCTCTTGTCGAGAGGTGTAGGATTGATCTAAATATCATCTGATTTCGACATGTATCCATGGAGATATGAATTTATTTGTGTTATGTGACAATTCGTCAAGGTCGGCCAACAACCAAATCGACCCCACTTGTCCTCAACGTTTTACTATAAATAGAGGTGGCCTTCAAGTCATTTTCACACACACTCTTGTGATCTCTCTTCATTTCCGTTTTGGGTTTTGATGAAGGAGAGATCTAAAGGGAGTGCCCTAGGCTCTATGCTGCCTTAATGATGAAGCTCTAACTTTGCCCTAATGAAGCCCTAACACTGCCCTAATGAAGAAGCCCTAATGTTGCCCTAGCAGTCATGAAAGAAAGACCTCAACGCAGTGATGGAGGAGGCTTCTATGCGCAGCTAAGGAGAGCCCTATTCATAGTCTTGGAGGATTCCTATACACAGCCTCTTATACGCTGCCATGGAGAGCCCTAATCATACACAACTAGCCGTAATAAGGAAGAAACTCAGCCGTTGGTACGAGAGAGGTCTGGCCGCAGTTCTAGAAGGGAGCTCTAGCCTTAGACGCAGTCAAAGGGAGCCCTAATACGCAACCCTAATCCATTGTCACTAGCAAGCCCTCGCTGTAGTTTATCTAAGCTCTAGCCGCAGTTAAAAAGGAGGCCTGTTCCATAGCTAAGAGCAAGCCCTTATTCACAGCTAAGGAGGGACCTTAAGCTGCTGCAAAAGAAGATCTAAGGAGTCTTATCCGAGCAAGAAGAAACATGCTAACAACATGGAAGAAGCATGAGTTTCTGCGTTATAATATGCATAGGTTTATATCTCCTTGGGCTTGTTAGATGAGACCATCATTTTAGCCAGCTAATTTGCTAGGCTGTAAGCCATAGCAAGAAGTTGAGGTAGCCAGGGCAGTATTAAGGTGAATCATATTTACAAGAGACAATGTGACAAAAAGAAGAGACTTTTCTAGATGGACTGATACTCTAGAAAAGCTTAGTTTGTTGATAGTATAGAGTATTGAGGACTGCATATTGAGCCCTAACTTGAGCAACATGGAGGGTAGCATTTGTTAAATTATGGTATGTTCTATGCTTAGAGCAGTTTACTTCAAATCTTTTTATTAACCACTGTTTAGCAATCACATAAACATAAAGTAAAGTGCAGATAGAACATTAAACGATCGACAAAAAACAAGACAAGACAAGAGACACAAGATGTGGTGGCTAGCCAGGGACAAACCCTAATATGGGGAAACCTTTGATTAATTCTTCTTTAATCTTCAATAGTTTAGCAGAGAGAAATAGTACAAATCAGAAATCTGTAGCAACCTAAAATCTGTAGAAACAATTATCTTCAGTAGCCCAAAACAGTCCACAATACTTAGTCAAACAGTAGGCAAAGTTCAATAATCTGCGGTCAGCCCTAACCAGTTAATGCTGGTTAACTTTCAGGTCAACGTTGGCCAATTCAACCCCCAAAAGGTCAGCGCAGATCAGCCCTTGGTCAACGCTCCATAAAACAATCCAACACTTGGTCAACATAACGTTAGAAAAGTCAACTCTGCCTAGAAAAGCAACGCTGCTCTAATTCAGTCAATGCTGCCCTAATTCAATCAATGTTACCCTAATTCGTCCTTCTTCTTGCACGTGTGAGAGAAGTTGCGCCTTTGCTTGTCCAATAAGATGAGGAGAGAGAAGATGAGCTGATAATGAATCAACCTCAGTTGTACTTATATGATTTGTTGGGCATGTGTGCCACACATTTAGCTGCTGGTTGACTTTGACAATTTGTCAAGTAAAACAAATAAATTCATATCTCCATAAATACTTGTCGGAATCGGATGATCTTTAGATCAATCCTACACCTCTCGACAAGAGGTATCTAGGAAAAATATCAGCGGCCATAAATAAGGTGACCTACATGGAGTTTGGCCCTAGTTTCCAATTTTAACACTCCCTCTCAACTAGGGAGAACTCCATCTGCTAATCTGTCTGATCGTCGTTCCTATCCCTGCCATCAAATGCATTGCCTTACACTGCTTGGTTTTGCTTTGTTGAACTATGAAGAAGAAGAAATGATCAAGGATGTATCATACCATCTTCCACTGACCCGAAGTCAGTCTCAGAGTGTGTCATACCATTCTCACTGATCCCAAATCAGTATCATTGATCCCAGATCAATGGAGGTCATCCTAGCATGGGGAGTACAATAGATACAACGATGCGTCCATCAATAGTACTACTAATGGTCCCTAACCCCATTTCGCTACTCATTGATTAGATGAGAGGTACTTCCCATGAGTCCCAGACTGCATGGGTAGGGTGTCTCGATAGGAGAACTAATCATCTTGTCCACAAGAGAATGAATCATCCTATCCAATAGTCGCCACAGGAGAACTAATCATCCTGGCCCACAGGACAACTAATCATCCTGTCCCACAGTCGCCACAAGGTGTCATAGGGGAAGGTTGAACCTTTCACCTTGTACATAGCGCACCGCCAGGGGAGGGTGAGTCATCTTGTGGTCGCATGTCGCTCCAAGAAGTACCCTACGCCCCCCTGGAGCTCCCAGAGCTCAGTGTAAGCATCATACTCGACCCTCATAAGATGATCTGTGGATGACACCAAGTAATTCTCAGAAAGTCAAGAATCTGACCTTTCCCAGGGGCTTCATCAAAATGTTGGCGATCTGTTCATCTGTACCGATATGTTGGAGCCTTATTGCTCCCCGCTGCACCATATCCCGAATATAGTGTTACTTAATATCGATATGCTTGGAGCGATCATGAAATACGGGGTTCTCTGATAAACGAATCCCGCTTTGGTTGTCACACAGGATCACGGTAGTATCTAATGTAAATCCAAACATCTCACTGAAGAGCTTCTGCAACTAGACCGCCTCACAAGAGGTCATACTAGTAGTAATGTACTCTGCCTCGATGGTGCTCAAAGCCACCGACTTCTGCTTCCTGCTCATCCAGGATATCAAGGCAGATCCCAAAGAGAAACAACATCCGGAAGTGCTCTTTCGGTCCACCACACTGCCTGCCCAATTAGCATCAGTATATCCATGTAGTCTCACATCTTCGGTAGTGTATCTAAACCCATGAGTGATTGTGCCACAAAGATATCTCAACAGATTCTTGGCACCAACCAAATGTGTGTGGTGAGGCTCAACCATATGTTGACTCAACGTGTTGACTGCAAAACATATATCCGGACGGGAGTTCACTAAGAACATCAATGCTTCGATGAGTTGACGATACTCAGTAGCATTTTGTAAAACAAGTTCGGCAGCACTACCTCTTAACTTCTTGAATTCAAGCTCCATCGGGGTAGTCACTGGCTTGCAGTCCACCATACCGAATCTCTCAAATATCTTCACCACATATTTTCCTTGAGATAGGAAAATCTTCCCTGGCTTCTGCCAAACTTCTAGTCCTAGGAAATAGTGCATCAGTCCTAGGTCCTTCATCTCAAACTCAGAAGCCAACTCCCTCTTACATTTGTGAATGAGAGGGTTTGCACCTATCAAAAAGAGGTCGTCAACGTAGAACACCAGTATGAGAGGTTTGTCATCTTCAACCTTAAAGTAAAGGTTAGGGTCGGCTTCACTCCTAGTGAATCCCAGCTTCATCAAGTAGCTATCGATCCTCTCATACCATGCTCGGGGTGCTTGCTTTAGCCTATAGAGGGCTTTCTTCAACCTGCACATGTGAGATTCCCGATCATGAATCTCAAATCCTTCGGGTTGCTCCACATAAACTTCCTCTTTGATTTAACCATGCAAGAATGCGGTCTTGACATCTATTTGATGTAGGTTCCATCCTTGCGAAGCAACAAGGGCTATGATCGAGCGAATGGTGGTATATCAGGCAACAAGTGCAAATATCTCATCATAGTCTATACCTTCCTTCTGAGAGAAGCCACGAGCGACAAAACGAGCCTTGTACTTTTCAACATTTCCATCAGCTCCATGCTTTATCTTGTAAATCCATTTCGAAGTGACAACGACATTGTCCTGGGGTCTGGGGACCACATCCCAGACATCGTTTTTATGATGGACTCATATTCATCAGTCATAGCATCTTTCCAGACTTGATGCTTGACAACTTCTGCAAATGATGAAGGCTCATTTTGGATGATCGTGCTCAAGATGGTCAAGTATACCTGATACTTGGCCGGTTTCTTACTTTCCCGGAAAGTCCCTGTGGGTGCAATGTGTCCTTCAACATCATCAAGTGTCCCCCTCAGCCATGAAGGTTTCTTCCTAGAAGAGGAAGGCTCTTGAGGAGGGAGATCAATAGGATCCATAGGTTCTTCCACATTGGGTATCGTCTCATCTTCCCTTTCCATTGGTTCCCTGGTGTCAGCTTCTTTAGATCCCCTTAGAGTAGGAAGATTGTCAACTTTGCTAAGAGCCATATCTTCGTCAAAGGTGACATCATGGCTAATCTCGACTTCCCTTTGACTAGTCACATAGATTCTATAGCCCTTAGTATTTTCGCTATAGCCCACGAAGATTCCTTTCTTTCCAGATGCACCCAATTTATTCCTTTTCTCCTTCGGCACATGAAAATATACATGACTTTCAAAAATTCTAAAATGAGATACGCTAGGTTTCTTACCAATGAACATTTCTTCAGGGGTCTTGGAACCCAATGCTTGATGAGGGCATCGGTTTTGCACATATACGACAATATTCGCAGCTTCGGCCCATCGAAACTTCGGAAGTCTTTGATCATGGAGCATGGCATAGACAGCTTCCACAATCGTACGATTCTTCCTTTCCGCCACACCATTTTTCTCAGGAGTATATGGTGTGGTGGTCTCCCTATGAATGCCAGCCTCTTTGCAAAAGTCATGGAACTCATTGGATTCATACTCAGTCCCATTATCAGTGCTTAAGATCTTGATCTTCTTTTCGGTTTGATTCCCGATCAAGGCTTTGAATTGACGAAACCAAGAGAACACTTCATCCTTCTTTTTCAAGAAGTGTATCCAAGTATTGCGAGAATAATCATCTGTAAAAGTGAGGTAATTTAAATATCCTACCAAGGTGTTCACAGGCATCATACCAGATATGTTTGAGTGAACCAATTGCAATATATCAGAGGTCTTGCTTTGGCTTGAGGGGAATGGTCCCCTTTTGAGCTTTCCTTCGGCACATCTCGGAATTACACCTTCTTGCTCTGATCTGAACTCGGGCATCCCGGTCACCATTTTTCTCACATCGGGTAGAACTTTATAATGAAGGTGAGCAAACCTCTGATGCCATAGTTTGAACTGAAGATATGTGTCACAAGACATGACATCCAACAGACTTCCTCCGACCTGATATAATGAATCAACTCGAAACCCAAGAGTGAAGGCATTGTTAAAGTTATTTTTCCATACATGTACCTTGCCATCGATGAAGGCAACGTTTGTAGCCTTTGTCTTCCATTGCCGAAATGGACACTAGGTTCTTTTTGAGATCAAGTACATATAGGACTTCTTGTAAATGAATTGTATTTCCTTGATTCAATTGAAGAGTGACATTCCCTACGCCTTTCATGAGATATTTTGAGTTTTCCCCAAGAACAATTTCCAGATTGGTCTCCTTCTCTATCAGATTAGAGAGAGCTTCTTTGTAACTAGTGAAGTGTCTTGAGGCACCTCTATCAATAAGCCAATTTCCCAGAGAGTCCGGGGGAGCAGTACTAGAGAGGGTCGTTGGTAGATAATACTCATCTTGCTTATTGTTAATAACGTTAGATTCATACCTGGAGTTTCTTGCCTTCTTAAAGGGTTGACCTCTTCCTTGATTTCTAGCATTCCTTTTACCTCTGCCATTGGACCTGTCATTCCTTTAATTGCCTTGAGAATGATTTTGATCATCGTCATGGTGTGAGTCCCTTTTATCAAGGCACTCCTTCGCATAGTGGCCCATTTTGTTGCAATTGTAACATCGTCCTTTTCTTCCACCCTTCGTTCTGGCCTTTCCTTTGGATTTAGCTCTGCAATAGTTTCTTCTTTTAGCATGAGAAGAAAATGTAGAGGAATTGCCTTTAAGTGCAGGCATTTCTTGCTCTTCCATCCTTGTTTTTTCTTGTATGCATCTTGCCATCAATTCCTCAAATCCAGGAATTACATTATTGTCGAGAAGAGTAGTCTTGAATATATACCGTTCATGTGGCAGCCCTCCGAGAGTTGTGATAGTCATTTCCCTGTCAGGAACTACTTCCCCAATAGATAGGAGATCATTCTTGATCTCGGTGATCCTTAAGAAATATGCTTGCATACTCTCATCTTTTCCCTTCTTAATTTGCTTAAGCTTATTTCTAAGGAACAAAACTTGATTTGCATCATTAACTTTAAATAAACTCACCAGTCTATCATAGATTTCTTTAGAGGTGGTTAGCTCGGAAACATAGGTCACCAGGCGCTTGTCGATAGAGTCCAGACTCCCAGATGATCTTCTTTGTTTTGACGTCTCCCTTGGTCCACTTGTTCCTTGCAGCAGCGGATGCATTTAATGGAGGCTCAACAGCTTTGGCTCTCACATGGTCCAACACTTCCTACTCTTCTAATGTCAGATCGAGAGACATCTTCCATTCGTGCTAGTCAGATTTCTCACAGAGTTTGTCTTCAATGGGGAAGTGCGCTGAGGACCCCATGACTTCTTTAAGATTGCTTCAACAGTGTTCAGTGATTGCTCTAGCTCTTGCTCTTGCTTGGGCTTTGTCTTCACCTCAGCTCTGATACCATGTTAAATTATGGTATGTTCTATGCTTAGAGTAGTTTACTTCAAATCTTTTTATTAGCCACTGTCTAACAATCACATAAACATGAAGTGCAGATAGAACATTAAACGATCGATAGAAAACAGGCCAAGACAAGAGACACAAGATGTGGTGGCTAGCCAGGGACAAACCCCAATGCGAGGAAACCCTTTGATCAATTCTTCTTTAATCTTCAATAGTTCAGCGGAGAGAAATAGTATAAATCAGAGATCTGTAATTTTATAACAGCAGCAGCAAACCCTAAATCAACAAAGTCAAACTTGGTCAAAACAACCTCGGATTGACTTCTAGTCAACTTGAATAACTCGGTCTTCAACAAGACAGTCCACAATACTTAGTCAAACAGCAGTCAAAGTTCAACAATCTGCGGTCAGCCCTAACCAGTGAACGTTGGTCATCTTTCAGGTCAACGCTGGTCAACACAGCCCCCAAAAAGTCAGTACAGGTCAGCCTTTGGTCAATGCTTGGTCAACGCTCCTTAAGACAACCTAGGACTTGGTCAATGCAGCCCTAGAAAAGTCAGCGCATCCCAGAAAGTCAATGCTGCCCTAAATGAGTCAACGTTGCCCTAATTCAGTCAACACTGGCCTAATTCGTCCTTCTTGCACGTGTGAGAGAAGCTGCTCCTTTGTTTGCCCAATATGATGAGGAGAGAGAAGATGAGTTGATATGAGATGAGTTGATAATGAATCAACCTCAATTGTACTTATATGATTTGCTAGGCATGTGTGCCACACATTTAGCTGCTGGCTGACCTTGACAATTTGTCAAGTAAATACAAATAAATTCATATCTCCATAAATACTTGTCGGAATCGGATGATCTTTATATCAATCCTACATTTCTCGACAAGAGGAATCTAGGAAAAATATCAGTTGCCATAAATAAGGTTACCCACAAGGATTTTGGCCCTAGTTGCCAATTTTAACAACATTCCATTAGAGGACAACCGAAGTTATCATGTGCAAGTTTTGATGAGCTGTTAGGGACTGCGGTTGATGCCCTAACCAATCCCAGATTTTCAGTATGGCAGCAAGTTCAAAGACAAAGTTTGTGCTGATACATCTTGTTGTTGAAGGCTGAATTAACTGAGCTTTGTCTAAATTGTTTGAGGACTTATATAGGCTGAAACAGTCCTCTAGAAAGGTTGACTCAGACCTATTCTAAGGGCTATATGATGTTTCTGTAATTTGAGATGGACATGGCTGCTATCATGGGTTAGTATTACTGTATTGAGGATTAGTCAGCTACATGATGGGATGCAACACGGTGAGATGCAGCATGGTGATGGATGCAACATGATGGATGTAGCATGATGAGATGTAGCATGGTGATGAAATCACCTTGGAAGAATATTTGCCTTCACCCGAGTTCAGAACTGCAGTCCATGTCCTCAGATCTGCAACCTCATTATGTCATATTCATGGTGAAGATCTCTGCTCTGATTTTGACAAGTCAAAGTGTTGACCTCTGATGTATATGTACTATCTCTCTTTGTTGAACTATTGAACAATATAAGAAGAATTGATCAAGGGTTTCCCCACATTGGGGTTTGTCCCTGGCTGGTGCTACATCTTGTGTCTTCTTGTCTTCACTTGTTTTCTGCAATTTATGTTTATGTTCTACTTGCACTTTATTATCACGCTGATGTGATTGCTAATTTGATTATTGTCATTGGGATAATATGAAAAATTGAAGTAAATTGCGCTAAGCATAGAACATGCCTAAAATTAACAATCCATCAAAGTGGACATGATGTCCACATGTCATGAGAGGAAAGACTTCACATCCCTGTTTCTCAACTCTCCGTATGTAGCACCACAACACTGTTGTTCATTGTTGAAGACGGTTGCCATCCTCACTGCTACATTTGGGTCCCTGCTTTGAGTCTTCACTATGATTGGCTCATGTCTTGATAGAATGAACACATGGACAACCTTTTCATCAATCAATAATTCTTGCCCCAGCATTAGGTCATAGTTATCAAGCTGTACCGTTGTAAGGTCCACGTTCCCTCGCCAATCTCCCATGTGGATAGGCACATCATCAATTGAACCAATCACCTGCATATCTCCGGAGTCGATAGCCTTGAAAAAGGACTTCTCAGGCTTGACCCTAAGACCAAGTTTCCTTGCCACTTCTTCCTTCATAAAGTTGCGAGTAGCTCCACTATTGATCATTGCTATCATCTGGACACCTCCTAGTTATCTTGCAACAAAATCCAATCGAGTTCTCTCCTTACCCTTGCTTTCTTCTTTCTTCTTATGGGAAGATGATGCTACTAGTACCTATAGCATCCCAACTTCAGTTGCATCTTGTGGGTTCAAAGAAGCCACTTTCTGCTTGATCAGGAATTCCTTGCCAAATGATCCTCTTTGCAGGTGCAACAAGATATGGACTTCTTCTCTTTGGCTAGATTTGTTGGTTTGCCACCTTTGGAAGTCATCCTCTTTTCTTGGTCCTTCTTCTTATTGCTCTTAGCACCAGACATCTCCTCCTTATATTTACCATCTGTCTAGTAGTCAAGAAGTTTCTCTATTGCGGTGATGGCTATTGCAAGAGATTGGACTCTCTGCTTCATAACTTCCTTCTTTTCCCATGGTTGGAGATTGTTGATGAAGACATAAATCCTATTCTTCTCATGCATAATTCTAAGCTCCAACATGAGACATAAGAACTCCTTAATATAAGTTTGGATCTTATTGGTAACCTTCAACTCTCTTCAATGATCCCTTGCTACCCATTCTTGATTCCCTGGTCCAGAGAACACATACAAAGCCTCTTTTAGCTTTGTCCATGCCTCATTCCTGTATGTGATGAACTTGCTGCTAAGTCTTCAACCCTGGTCTTCCACCAAAGTTTCATTGTTCTTGTGAGATACATGACTGCTGCGATGACTTTTGTTTATTCATAACAAGCCTTCATTTGTTCCAACATTTGCTCTGTGTCCCAATTGAAGTTGCCCAATACCTTAGAACTTCTTGTCCCATCATAATGTTAATTTGGCAGCTCAATCACAAATTCCAATCATGGAACTAGATTCCTCTTTTTGAGAGGACAAATTTTGACTTTTGAAGCAGTTGATTTGGACAAGGGAAAGTGTATTTTTGAATTGAAGCCCACTTGTGCATGAAAGGACAGGTCGACCCAAAAGAGAAATTGGACACCCCCGAATGGTTATAAATACAAGTCAAGGGACATCATTTGGATATCATCATGATCATTCTTATTTCTTTGGTTTGGCTCGCCCAGCTTTGAGGTGGTTCGCAAAAATTGGTTTCTATAGGTCCGAAATTACAAGGTCTAAAGCTCTGATGTGAAATCTAGGGTTTTGGTTTCCAATCACAGGGATGACACAGACATTTTTTTGTTGCAACCGTAGGCACACAGGGTCATGAGTGTGGTTGAAGGGTTTTAGACATACACACATAAACTCTTTACGTGTGGTTGGAAACTAGGGTTTGGTTTTTTGGTTGACTACAATTAACCACAAAATTCTGCAATTAACCACAGATAGTGATAGTTGACCGCAGGATTTTGAATCAAGGTTTTGATTATTAGCATTGTTGGGTTCATCTCTTGGATGTTGATTAGTTGATTTTGCTGGATAGTTTGATGGTTGAATATATGGATCATTGTATTCTCTCTTTGCTGAAAATTTTATGAAAATATAATTAGAAGAATTTGAAAAGGTTTTCCGCGTAGTGGGTTTTTCCCTGGTCTCCTACCAATCTTGGTGTCTCTATGTGTGAATGATTTTCTTCTATTATTCCTTCAAGTTCTGCTGCATTGATGATGATATTGTTCTTTCTATATAATTGCTTAAGTTGCGGAATAATGTTGTAATATTGAATAATGGTATGATGCCGTGGGGTGAATTTAATATGTAAATGAAGAAATGCAATTATCGAAAGCAAATAACAATATAGCCCTAAGAAAACTTAACATGGTATCACAGCTGGGTTGAAGAAAAGTCCTTGAAGATCACCCCTATGTAGACACCATTGATGCAAGCAAGAGAATGTGGAGGAGACCTAAAAGAAGGCTAGGGTTTGAAGGAAACCTTAGGCAATTTGGTTATTAGGGTTTGATGGATATTATGAGGTTAAGGTTTGGAAGAAACCCTAACATGATTAGTGTGAAGATGTTCTAGAACTCGTGGCAGGTTTGATGTAGCACTAGATGGGATAGTCTCAATTAGGCATGGTTGCTGATGAAGTTGGTTGAAATATAATGAAGGCAACAATGTTATATGGACAATGAACAATCAGAATTCTTGAAGGTTGGTTCAAGAGGGAGATGACCACCTCTCATTGAAGATAAATACCTTTTTGATTTATGTTACTTCTTTATGCTTTTGGTTTTGTTTAGATTTATTGATTTGATCATTGATTATACTTCCTGCATGTATATTTGACTATTTTGATACTTCTAACCTGCAAATTTCCAGAAATCCTCAGCGAAACCTCAAGGAAATTTGTCCACAAAAGCCTGGAACCAGGTGTGCTTTAAATCTGTCTCTTCCAAGGAATGCATGTTCCTTTTCTGCTCCCAGTTTGCTCTAGATAATGGTTGAATGTGCATGTGATTCCTCCTAGAACAACTCTAAAGTGTGAAGATAATCTCCACTAGAGTGGTACTCGAAGTCCACTGAAGATGGAGTTGAGATTTCCGCTTGGAAACCTCTTGTGTTGATCAAAAGCCCAAAAACAGGTATGCTCCAAATCTGTCTCTCCCAAGGAATGCGTGTTCCTTTTCTACGCCCAGTCTGCTCTAGATGGTGGTTGAATGTACTTGTGATTCCTCCCGGAACAACTCTAAAGTGTGAAGACAATCTCCATAGAGTGGCTAGCTGTTGAAAAGTTTATCTAGGTTTAGTCTTCATAATGACATGTAATTGTGATTTTTATGTAAGAGATGTAAAGAAGAAAAATAAAATTATTGTAATACTTGCATCATGGATTTCATGAGCAAGAGATTTTATTTTTATTTAAAGGCTCCCATTGAGCGCCCTTAGGGATATTGCCATCTAGTTATAAAAGTCTAAAAAGTCATTGTCATGTAATGAAGGCATGTTACACATTGTAAAGAGTTGTACTTTTATTTGTAAGTAATCCTCCAAGACCTTGTCACCAACTCTCACTCAAGTCGGTCTACAACGAAGGATAATTCTAGAAAGTGAAGTCGGGCTATTCCAAGAGAACATGTCGGCCTAGCTGCCATGGACAAATGACTATATATACTAGTGCTCAGCCTCATATGGAGATGAGCAATTCGGTGAAGCTAGTCTCTAATAAGAAGTGCACAATACATCTTAGAAGAAGCCTCTAAGCTAGCGAGGAACGAAGGAAATTTAGTGAAGGATAGAGGCATCATTAAGCACTATTTTGGGCATAGTATATCCTCACATGTGTGAAGGTTGGAGGTTCGAAGGGAGGATTGAAGATTGTAGTCACCTAGAAGTATTATTGTCTGGATAGAAATCTTCGTTGAAGCAAGCCGAGTAAGATAGAGAAAGAGTCTCCCTCTTAAAGAGACTATTCAAGGAATAGACTTAACCACCCATCACCCTCCAGTGTTTCTTACAATTGTAAAGGGCTTCGCTGTTGCCCTTTTACACTCTCCATTCAGGCAGCAGGGAATGGGACGCTCACCCTAGGCAGTTTGATGAGACACCGCGTGTCATGGGCCAAGAGGAGACTCTCTAGTTGAGACACTTGGTAGGTGCACGAGTTGAAGATTACAGGCTTAGGGATGGCATGGTTGATTGTCGAGATAGCATATGTTACACCCCTAGGCTCACACTTGGGGAGGTGACCGACAGGGAGTTACATGGAGCTTTTTCAGCTGGATATCTCGAGGCGTCAGGTGAGCATGAGGTGCAGAGGACGATAGTCCTTGTTGGTAGGGTGATGCCTAGGCTTCTGATAGTACCCGGGCATATCATTAGGGGCTGGGATAGCAGATCTATGTGATTTTGCAGGCATAAAGCAGCTGGATATTCGCGACACAGGTTCTTGATGCTCGGTGTCTACCTATTGGATACCTAGAGGAGATAGAGACAGGGCACATAAGGCTGCTAACAGCTAGCAGCATATCGTAGCAGCAGACAGAGAGGATTGGGGGTTTTGGACCTCCAGTATGGTTATGGGATCTAGGGATCCAGTGGATTGGTGGGATATTCCACTCCTTAGTGAGCATGGTTGGGATAACGGGCGGACTGATTCATTCACAGACAAACACATGGGGGATGACCGAAGCCCTCGCCATAAGACGAGGCAGATTGTTGTTCAGGATTAGGGCTAGCCATGGAGTGATTGGCATTGTTGAGTCGCTTTGGCAAGATTGGCCTAGCCTCGATCAGTGCATAGATTATGGCCGAGGGTTATGGGAGAGGAGGCTCTGGTGCGAGCATGCTAGGCAGTCAGTCATGACCAGAGTGTGACGATGTTAGCAGGATAGGTTCCTTCTCCAACAGGCAGGGGATTCTGGCATAACAGGGTTGAGCAGTTCAACTACTTGTAGAGGTGAGATGGTTTCTACAGGGGAGGGCCATTGAGATCTTCCATTTGGTTTTAGTTATTCTTTGATGGTGTGGGGAACTTCACTAGTGTTGCAGGGTGATCGACAAGAGGAGATCAAGGGAGGCCTGGGTAGACGAGGGTTCAATCCCACCAGGATTGGCTTGCATCTTCAGGAGTTTACTCTTGTAGTGCATGAGATGGACTACTCAATAGGGAAATTTCATTGGGAGTTGGGCAAAGTCCTACATTGTCATGATGCTCTACTTATTGCTAGCATGTAGAGGGCTTGTGGTACCTGTATCTGGTTGAATAGCGATTGGAGCAAGGTGTGCTTCACATTGATTAGGATGGCTTGCGATCCTGGTATCGAGGGATTCCTTCATGTTGGGACAGTGCTGAGATTGGAGATGACTCAATGGTACATTTGGGACCCTGGTATTATTGGTGGTTACAATGGTGATCAATAGTTAGAGAAGGCACTTGTTCAGGCATTGCTTGAAGACAAACAATTTTATGCTGGGAGGACTGTAATGTCCCTTCCTAAATTATTTTGGAACAAGATTTTTTTCTACATTTTGGGGGCCAATTTTGGTGAAGACGGGGCCCATTCGATTTTTGATAAAAGGCTTGAGAGTTAGAGGCAAGTTAATTTAATTTAATTTTGTTTTGTTGATGATATGTGGGGACCACCCACATAAGAAATACGCACTCTCTAAGCCAATGATTCGAAATGCATGAGAGGGAAGAAAAGGCGGGAAGGAAGGCTCCACAAAGGTTATAAAAGGAAGGCAACACACTTCATTTGGCATTCTTGGCTTATCGAATTTGATTCTATTGCTCGAGTTGTTTAGCCGGTTCACTTGTCGTTTAGCAAGATTTTTCCAAGCAGAGAACTCACCCTTTCTTCGGTGGACATTGAGTGCCACCCTAGAGGGGTTCATCCATTATCATTTGGAGGAGATTTGTGGAGAGATTTCCAACATTTGTATTCAGTTCGCCCCAACAATGTGTATTTCTAGAGGACGCAGTAGTGGATCTAGTTTGGCCATTGGAGCATTCTTCCAGAGGGCTATTGCTGGGAGAAATTAGGAGAAGAAGGCTCAATAGATTTGTTGGCTATTGGGTGAGTTTGATGGCTATAAGTGGCAGCAATATTCAGGAGTGATTTTGCAAACTCTGTGGCCGACGCAGAAGAGAGAAACTGGGCATACGTGGGAGAGCCATTGGGGCTATTGCATACTGGGAGAAATAAGGAAAGTATTGGTGGAGTTGATTGCTACATTTCAAGAGTGTCTGGGGAGGATTTTGTTGTTGGTTTGATAGACAACATGCTTCAACAACTGTTAGAAAGCGTAGGGCTTTTGGGGATCGATTTTGGAAAGTCAAAACTAGGGCAAACCATTTCTGGGTTTTTTCTGGGATTTTGACGAGGACCTCAAATAATTTTGTAGAATTTTATGAGCATCGGAGGTGGGGTTTTCAGCCATATCTTTGCAGTAGACAGTGCATCATTGCTAGGGACTGCGCAGTGCCTTTTTGGGGTCAATTTTGGGAGGTCAAAATTAGGTCATACCATTTTTGGGTTTTCTGTGGGTTTTTCCTAAGGAGCCTATATATAAATTTGCAGAATTTTCTAAGTACCGGACGTGGGGTTCTCAGCCATATCTTTGCAGCAGACAATGCATAATTGCTGGGAACTGTGCAATGCATCATTTGGTCAATTGATTGTAGCTTCGGGTTGTCATTGCTTCACCTGGGATTTTGCTTCGCTTGCCTTTGAGGCAAGCCTAGGTGCATTCCTTCCATATTTTGTACTCTTGCACCAGTTTATAATAAAATGGCTCAGTTGCTTCCATATTTCTGATAGTTATGGTTGTTTTCTAATTGTTTTGAATTTTTTGTGGGAAAAATTATTATTTGCTTGCATATCATTGTTTTTCCTATTTTGGAACATTACATGCAAGATTTGTTCACTCTCCCATGTGGCATCCTCTTCTGACAAGTCCTTCCATTTGACCAGGGGCTCCATGATCACCCTATTTCTTAACTTCCTCTCCCGAGTCTCCAATATGGTCTCAGGTGTTAGAACTAAGTGCCCCTCATCATCTAAAGGAGGCAACTCAGTGGCTGCTGTAACATGCTGCCCGAACATCTTTTTCAGGCATGAGACATGGAACACATTGTGAATCCGGCTCTCTGAAGGTAGATCTAGCTCATAGGCCACCTCTCCAACCCTCCAGACCACCTTATACGACCCATAAAACCGAGGTCGAATCTTCTTTGCCCCCTTCTTCTTGATCGAAGATTGTCTGTATGGCTGCAAGTGTAGGTAGACGATGTCCCCTACCTCAAAATGTCTCTTTATCTTGTGCTTATCAACATATATCTTTTGCTGATTTTGGGCCACCTGTAAGTTGTTCTTGAGAGCTCAGAGAATCTCCTAGATCTCTTGAACCCAGTCCTTTGCCCCTGGAGCCCTGCTATCTCCAAACACCATGTCAGAAAAAGAAAGTGCATCATACCCGTACAGTGCTCAGAAAGGAGACATACCAATGGACATATGATAAGTTAGAACTCCTCGAGCTGTAGCCACTTGATCCAAGCTCTCTTTTGCCTAGTCAAGTAGTTGCGCAGGTACCCTTCCAACCATTTGTTCACAATCTCTATCTGCCAATTAGTTTAGGGGTGATAGCTAGTGCTGGGTGTAAGCTCTGTCCCTGTAGCCAGAACAAATATTCCCAAAAATCGCCATAAATTTGTTGTCTCTGTCACTCACAATGGTCTTAGGGAGACCATCCAACTGAAAATCTCCTGAAATAATAACTCAGCCACTTGGGAAGCTAAAGATCTTGATGAAATAGCAAAGAAGTGGGCAAACTTGGTGAATCAGTTGACCACCACATAGATGCAGTCCCACCCATGCGCAGCTGGAAGCTCGGTGATGAAGTCCATGGATACGCTCTCCCACTTCCTCTCTAGAATGGGGAGCGACTGTATCAAACCGGCCAGGTGAGCCAGCTCCACCTTGTTTCTCTGGCAATCCACCCACTCCCTCACGTGCTTCAAAACATCTCCCTTGAGTCTCCGCCAAGACAATCTCTCCTTGACAACACAGTATGTATTGAGGAAGCCTGGGTGCCCTGCTAGTGGAGAATCAGGGGCTGCTTGCATGATCCTCTCCTTCAGCTAAGATCCTGGCACCAGGTAGATCCAGTCCTTGTGGTAAATCACATCGTCCATCACCCGGAATCGGTCATCTCGGTGTGTGCCAAACAAAATGTCGCAAGCTTGCATGTCCTTGGAGTACTCAACCAATAGTTGAGTCTTCCAATCCTGTGTGGCATCCATCAAAGACAACGATGATGGTCTCCAAGAGAGGGCATCCACTACCACATTGTGTTTTCCCTTCACATACTCAATCTCAAAGTCGTAAGCTTGGAGCTTGCTCACCCATTTCTGTTGCCTCTCCTCTAAGGACTGTTGCTCAAGGAGGAAGCGAAGACTATTGTGATCAGTCTTCACTTTGAACTGGCTGCCCACTAGATACTGCCTGAATTTGGCCAGTGCATGCATCACTGCCAACATCTCCTTGTGTACACAGAGTACAACCACTCATGAGGGAGCAGTTTCCTGCTCTCAAACGCAATAGCATGGCCCCCTTGTGTCAAAACGGCCCCAACCCCTTCACTGGAGGCATCACACTCCAACATAAAGGGTCGTGTGAAATCCGGCAACGCTAAGACTGGGCAGCTGCTCATGACCCTCTTAAGGCACTCAAAAGCCTCCTCCGCCACGTGCGTCCACTCAAATCCGTTAGAGGTGTTACAAGCTGTGAGACCCCTCTCACAACTCTCTTGTAATATGTACAAATGCCTAGGAACCCCCTCAACTCTGCCATGTTCCTGGGTGTGGACCAATCCAGTATGGCCCGAATCTTCTCCTGATGCACCTTCACTCCATCCTCTCCAATCACATGCCCTAGGTACAACATCTCTGTTAGTCTAAACTCACATTTGGACATCTTCGCATACAGTTGTTGCTCCTCAAGTGTGCAAAGCACTTCCTCCAAATGCTAAAGGTGCTCCTCCCATGTCCTATTGTAAATGAGTATGTTATCGAAGAAAACTAGGACAAAGCGTCTCAGTTGCCCACGGAACACGTGGTTCATACAAGACTGGAATGTAGCTGGAGTGTTGGTTAGCCCAAAGGGCATCACCAAGAACTCGAAATGTCCATAATGGCAGAGAAAAGTAGTCTTCGGAATATCCTGCTCCCTCATGCAGATTTGGTGATACCCTGAACGTAGATATATCTTAGAGAAGTATTTAGCTCCTCTAAGCTAGTCCATCAACTCATTTATGGGTGGAATGGGGTATCTGTTCTTCATTGTCTTCTTATTGAGAGCCCGGTAGTCAATACACATGCACAACATCCCATCTTTCTTGTTCACCAACACCACAGAAGAAGAAAATGGACTCGAGCTAGGCCTGATGTGTCCCAATCTTAATAACTCCTGAATGGCCTGCTCTATCTCATCCTTTTAGGCCTTTGGGTGCCTATAAGGGGTGGTGATGATTGCGTTCACCCCCTCCTCCAGCTCAATGGTGTGCTCAAATCCACGGTTTGGCGGTCTGCCTGGTGGAACATCCCCAAAAATCCCATGGTTCCTCTCCAATAAGGCTAGTATATGTGCCTATATCCTCGACTCAGAAATCCGCAACTCAACTGCCCACTCCGCATCTCCATGTCACAAATCTGCCTCCATCCGATGGGATGAAACTGTCTAAGGGGGGTAAGAGTGCATTCCCCTTAGCACTATCGGCTTTCCATCTGTCCTCTTTAATTCCATCTCTAGCTTCTTCCAATCAGTAGTGACCTTGTTAAAATTGGCAACTAGGGCCAAACTCCATGTGGGTCATCTTATTTATGGCAGCTGATATTTTTTCTTGGATCCCTCTCATCGAGAGGTGTAGGATTGATCTAAAGATAATCCGATTACGATAAGTATTCATGGAGTTATAAATTTATTTGTGTTATAAGACAATTCATCAAGGTCGGCCAACAACCAAATAAACCCCACATGTGCTCAACGTTTTAGTATAAAAAGAGGTGACTTGATTGTCATTTGTACATCCACTTGACTCTTGATTTCTCTCCACTTGTTTTGGGTTTTAGTGGAAGAGAAGCCTAAGAGGAAGCCCTAAACAAAGGTCTAGAAGGAAACCCTATTCGCTGTAAAAGAAGGATACCCTAGCCACTGGTCTTGTGAAGGTTTGACCACAGTTCAAAGGGAGATCTAGCAGGGTGAAGGAGGCCTAACAACTGACCCTAAACGCAGTCTTATCATACCCTAGATGCCCTAATCTATACGCTATTTGAGACAGCCCTTAGATGCTAGAAAAGAGGCAGTAAAGAGGCTCTCTAGCTCACTGTCCTAACCAACAAAGAATGTAGGGACAACGTGGGTGTTTTAGGGCTGTTAGAACTTCTTGGTGACTGCGTGGAGGGTTGTTCCACGCTACAAAGAGGTCGAGTTAGGTAAGGAGAATTACAGACTATTTGTAGGCAGCGTTAAGGTAAGGGTGACACTGTGTGGTTGGCTAATAGGTGACAACAATCCCTGTGGTAGGCCGCAAGCCTTGCCTAACTAAAATAGGGATAGCATGGCGGCTTCTTGGGCTGAAAAGTACCTAGAATAGTGACACGAATGGAGGAGACCCTCCCTTGACAAGGTTGCAGTTTTTGAGGGATGTTTTAGGTGACTGTTTGTTGTTGTAGGACATGGGTGCCCTAACCAGTCACAACAACAAATACAATCTTCTACACCTCCTATATGCTGTTAGAAAGAGACATTGTTGTGTTTTAGGTGCACATCTTGTCCGCTGTCCTAAAGACCAGTCAAATTAAAGAGAGGTCTCTTCAGATGAGGAGATCTTATGTGCTGTCACGAAAGATTCTTATCATCAGTCTAGATGAAGGACTGCTACCCATACCTAGCTCTTATAACACAGATCAACATTGTGTGTTTCCTAGGATTGTGGGATCATAGTCTATCTAGCTACTAAGGCTGTGTGGCAACTGCTAAGGTTGTGTGGCATCATGACTAAGGCAGTATGGCAGCATGACAGAAGTTAAGGAGCAGCATGGCTCTCAATGGTACATGGTGCAACATTGGTACATCAATGGGAGTTGCAAGTATAGTGAAATGAAGAGCTCAGCAGTATAGTGATGGGTACAGTCATGGTTAGTGAAGCATGATGAGATGCAGCATAGGTATGATGTGTACAACATAGTCATGAGGTCCAACATTGTGATGATGGGTGCATCATGGTGCAACATGGTGAGGTACAACATGATGATGAGATGCAGGACGATGATAGGTGAAGGAGTCACCTTGGAGAATTAGTTGAAGTAGCATGTCTTCAATTGATCTCATGTATCATCTTCTTAGAGAAGATCTATGCTCTAAGTCAAAATGTTGACTTCTGTTGTAAATGTACTATCTCTCTCTCTCTGTGCTGAACTATTGAAGAACATATAAGAAGAATTGATCAAGGTTTTCCCCACATTGGGGTTTGTCCTTGGCTAGCGCCACATCTTGTGTCCTCTTGTCTTGGCTTGTCTTCTGCAATTTATGTTTATGTTCTATCTGCAGTTTACTTTAATGCTGATGTGATTGCTAATCTGGAAAAGATATTGAGCTAACTATGAAAATTGAAATAAATTGCTCTAGCATAGAACATACCTAAAATTAACATGGTATCAAAGTTGAGGTGAAGACAAAGCCCAAGCAAGAGTGAAAGAGCAATCACCGAAGATAGTTTGGAAAGGAAAAAAGGATCAATGGATTCTTCATCCCTCTTCAAATTCACCGAGGATGAAATCGAAGCAGAGAATATTATCAGAATGGTGCAGCGAAAGCCTCTTATGGCCTACCTAAAGATCACATTATTGGGAAGTCCGGATCTAAGGGTGAAAGGGAAGGCAGATGCCTTAGTTGTAATAAGTCCGGCCATTATGCGAAGGAGTGTCCAAATGGTAGGGACACATCACTTGATGATGATAACAATCATTCCAGGGACATCTTCAATGACCAAAGGAATGACAGGTAATGCAGGTCATCAAGGAAATGGCCATCTCTTCAAGAGAGAAAGGAACCCCGGTATGAAGAATCAAATGTTGTTTTTGATAAGATAAAGAAGCGTTATCTTGTATTGGCCCTCTCCTTCAAATTCTTTGGGAATCTGGCTTATTGATTATAGTGCTTCAAGGCACTTCATCAGATAGAAGGGTGCTCTCTCTAATTTAGTAGAGATCGAAACAATCATGGGATGATACTTGGAGCCAATGCCACCTATCCCAAAAAGGGTGTAGGGAATGTTACCCCGCAATTGAATGAGGGTAATTCGATTCATTTACAGAATCTCTTTTATGTACCTGATCGCAAAAGAACCAGGTTTCCATTTCGGCAATGTAAGTCAGGTTTTAGAGTGGCATTTATCAACGGAAAGGTACATGTTTGAAAATAGAATTTTCAAAGATGCTTTTACTCAGGGGTCCAAGGTTGGCAATTTGTATCAAGTTGCAGGAAATCCATTGGGGATCATGTCAGTTGACACATAGCATCGGAAGTTTGTGAGTCAGATGATGATAGGGAGCCCTGAATTCAAAAGGAGCATGAAGGTACATGTCTGAGATGTACCGGAGGGAAACACTTACAAGGGGACCATTCCCCTCATGTAACAGGTCCACATGTTTGGAACAACCCGAGGGGTTTGAGATTCATAATTCGGAATCTCATGTGTGCAGGTGGAAGAAAGCCCTCTATGGCTTGAAGAAAAAACACCCTGGGTTTGATATGAGAGGATTGATAGCTGTCAGATGAAGCTGAGATTCACTAATAGTGAAGCCGATCCAAACGATTGTTTAAAGGTTGTGGATGATAGACCTCTCATATCGACACCTTCTGAGAACAACCTATTTCTGACAGGTAAAGACCCTCTCACTTGTAGAAGTAAGAGGGAGTTGGATTCTGGATGTGGAATGGTAAATTGCAAGCCCGTGACTACCTCGAGGATCTTAACTTTAAGAAGTTATATGGTGGTGATGCTGGACTAGATTTGGGAAATGCCTCTGAGTTTCATAAACTCATTTGCATTGATGTTCTTGGTGAACTTCCGTCCGGATATATGTTTTTCAATTAGCATGGTGAGCTCATATTTAGTTAGCCTCACTGGATTGGTGCCAAGAATCTTCTGAGATATCTCTAGGGCACAATCTCTCATGGATTGAGATACACTGTGGGAAATGTGAAGCTGCATGATTATTTGAATGCTGACTGGGCAAGCGGTGTGGAGGATCGCAAGAGCACTTTTGAGTGCTGGGTTCTGCTTCGATATCTTGGATGATTAGGAAGCAAAAGACGGTTGCTTTGAGCACCGCTGAGACCAAATACACAGCTATGAGTATGATCTCTTGTGAAGCTGCTAGTTGTGGAAGCTCTTCAGCGAGTTGTTTGTACACATGATGGATACCACCATAATCCTCTGTGTCAACCAAGGGGATTCGATTGTTGAGGAATCCTGTATTCTATAATTGCTCCAGCATATAGACATCAGATACTACCTTATCTGGGATATGGTATGTCGATGAGCGAGGAGGCTCCATCACATTGAGACTGATGTACAGGTCACAGACACTCTGTCTAAGCCCTAGGGAAAGGTCAAATTTGTGACTTTCGGAAACGACTTGGAGTCGTTGAGAGACATTCTTATAAGGGTCCTGCATGTTTCTTGCATTGATATTTGGGAGCTCTGAGGGGCTTGGGGTACTACTGGAGCAACACACGACCATAGGACAACTCACCCTCCCCTAATGGTGCACTGTGTACCGAGTGTGTTGACCACTACGTGTCAACTACCCATAGCAGTACACCCCCTTTTCTTTGCAAAAGGGATAGCGCTTGATCGACATGTCTGTGCCATTCTACAATCATCGTCGACCTGATCATGTTATGTTGTAAACCCAGTCTGCATGTGTAAATTGTAAATAATCTTAGCAGATCTGAGTCATGTATGTAAATTGCCTAGGAGGACCTAATTTTCTAGTGATAATCTACGTTCTGGAAGGATTTTTGTCTCACCTATCTATGATCGGCAGGGTTTTCCTTCAGCCTAACCCCAAAGCCGGAATGAATTTTGTCATTAGAATCTTAGGGGAATCCTAGTGCGTTGATTTGCTAGATTATAGTTGTGTCGCAGAACTGGGTGGTCTATGAGGGTCTATGTCAAATGGGTTTTCCCCCTTGAAATGTAAAATTGTAAAAGTCATGATGTAAATTGTCTTGAGGGCTATAAAATGTTTTAATCATTTCATAAGTCCTAAGTCCTAGGTCCTAGGTGATATTTCCAAAGGCTAAGTTCGAGGATCCATTTAAAAAAAAAATTAAAATAATAATAATAATAAAATATATAAATAATTAGAAAATTTAAAAATTTTAAAAAATAATTAAAAAAATTAAAAAAATTTAAAAAAATAATAAAAAAAATAATAATAAAAATTAAAAATTAAAAAATAAAAAATAAAAAATAAAATAAAAATTAAAAAAATAATAAAATAATAATAGGTCAAATTTTTGAGTAAATAAATGCAGAATTTCAATTTTTTAATGCATTAAAATTTCGACGGATGAGATTAAGAGATATCTTGATCCTCATCGATGGTCGAGATCGTTTTTACATGGATCACTCGAACTAGCCATTGGGAATTTTTACTTTAAATAGGGTGCTAGGGGTCATTTGAGATCAGATTAGATCTGAGAGTCTGGTGCTAAAGAAAGCTCTCTTGTAGTCATTTTTTGTGCAATAAAGAAAGACTTTGGGGTTAAAAATCTTGTTGGTGTGACTCTTTTGAAAGTGCTGTAAGATGATTTATTCTTTTGCATAATTTTATTTTTAGCTATTTATTTTAGCTTGATGAAGATTGATTCAGGGATCGGTATCTTGTCTGATCTCTGGGGTTTGAATGATAGTTTAGATTCTGAAATATAATGGCAGGTATTTCCATTTGATTTGGGTTTCACTATTGTTTTCTCCCTCTATGTTAATGGTTGATTTTAAGCTGTGCAGGAAATCTTAGTTTTGAGTTTACCGAGCGTTAGGGGAAGTTCTCGGCTGAACCAGCCAACTCCCGGATTGTGTTTTCTGAAAAAGCCCAGTTAGTTTTTAATCTCGGGTTTATCATCTGAATTTTTTTTATGAATGCATGCAGGGTTTTTTGAAGTATCTCACATTAAAATTAAATTCTGATAATATTACTGTGATTATTGACAAATCTGGCTGCTTAAGAGTCGAAAATCTGTAAACGCTGTAATTATTTAGTTAGGGTTTTCAGTTTCGTTTTTTGCACATATTATTTTGGGTTTTCTTTTCTTTTGCAGGTTGCAGGTACAGGTTTTGAAAAATATCTCAGGGTTTCCATTATGCAATCTGAAGCAGGAAGGGTTTAAAGTTTTCAGATTCTCTGTTGCTCAAGGAAATTTTATATTTTCTGACAGAAAAGCTCAAATTTTTTATATGTTGTCCGTATCAGCAAACATTTCCGTTGCCATTCACCTGTTGCTGCCTACACCTGCACGCTGGTTGCTCCGTCCAACCTTCTACACTGTATTTCTCTTCGCAGCCCTCACATTGCCCCTTTCATCATCCTCCCTGCACAGCCATCTCCAAGCGGACCCCTCACTCTCCACACAACATCATTCTGCGCAGTCTCTTCCCATCCTCCACGCAGCTGCGTATCTTCCTCTTCTCCTCATCCGGCAATCTTATCCTCCTGCGTGCTACCCATCACACGCTGCTGTCAATGAAGCTGCCATTGAAATCGAATTGTGATGCTCCATTCCACGCCAAACCGCTGCCACCATTCACGCTGCCCTGTAGTAATCTCTCTCTGCTGCATTTTCCTTGCTCCATTGGCAGTTGCCATAACCAGCGTGCTTCCCACCTGCTCCTCATCAACTTGCAAATTCCTCAACCATCCTTTCTACCCCACGTCTTCACCTGCAGCAAATTCGCTCCCTTTCTCTGCATCCATCCGCCTCGACAGTTGTCGTGAGTCCCTCTATGCTGTGTTTTCCTTGCTCCATACGCAAACCCTCAGCGTGCTCCTCATACCTGCCAAAAAAAAAACAAACAAACAAAAAAATACCTGTTCTATTCTCCCACGCTGCCAAAACTGCGCTCACACACGCATATCCCTCACGTCCCTCTGCCTGCGTATTCACTCGGTTAGCATTGCTGTCCATAAACCTGCTCACCGCGCGCAGTCATTCCATCCGTCGAGCTTTCATTTTCTGCCCAAACGCAGCTTCCCTAACCTGCAAAAGCTTCATAAAAACGAGTATACGACCTTTTTTTTGTTTTATTTCATTGTATATACATGCTGTACGATTAGGGTTAGTTTGATTTCATTTTTAGATTAGATTAGATTTCTTAAGTTTTATTTTATGATAGTAGTATGTCTTAAATTTTTGTTTTAATTTAATTTTATGGTATCAATTTTGTATTTAGAAAATGTAAAATTTAAAAATCATAAAAAAAAAATTTAGCTCTTAATTTTTTGGTTTCATTTTTTAGATTTAGTTAAAGTTTAGTTTAATCTTTATTTTTAATTTAGTTAGTTTTGTTTAAAAAAAATTAAAATCATAAAAATAAAAAAAATAAAATAAAGGTTCTATTTTTAGTTTTATTCAACTTTTATTTGTTTTAACTTAGGATAGTTCAGTTTTATCTTTTTATTTCATTCATAAAAAAGAAGAAGAAGAAGAAGAAGAAGAAGAGTTTCAATTTTCTTTTTTTGGTTATAGATGAGGTGTCAGTGCTTTTATTTTGTTTTTTTTAGTTTAGCTTTTTAGTCTTAGGTGTTAGTCTTAATTTAGATTTCCGTTTGTTTAAATTTTAATTTTAAAAAATAATATCAAAAAGCTTAAAAAATAAAAAATAAAAAATAATCGATTTTCATTTTTTAGTTTAGCCCATAGTTTAGGACTTAGTTTTTTAGAGTTAGATATTTTTCTTTGTTCATTTTTTGTTTCATTTATAAAAAAATAAAAATATAATATATATAAAAAATCAAAAGGTTCCTTTTAAAACTTTAGATTAGATATTAGATCTAATTTAGTTTTATTTGATTTTAGTTTTATTGCATTTTTAGTTAGAAATTTAAATAAAAAAATAAAATATTTTGGAAATATTTTGCCAGATTCAGTCTTGGCTCAAGGCTTCTTCATTTTTGCGATATATCTTTCCTGCTGAGGCTAAAATTTTGATCATTTCTTTATGTGGTTAAACATGCCTAAATGTTCAGTTGAAGATTAGCTACATGAATGTGATCTCTGGTTAGCATTTAAAATTACGTGGTTATCTAAAGCATTTTTCGAAATTTTAATTGCTGGAATATTGTTAAGCCATTGAGCGTTTATCGATTATCTCACATTTGGTAAAAAGTTAAACTTTATTTGAGTTGTTTGATGGTAAACGATTGTTAATGAGTTCATATTTCTGCAGCATTTGACAAATAATCGTTTAATCATTTATTTCATAAGGCACTGGTCTATTTATTTAATCAAATCAATTAAGTGCTTGTTTCCCTTCGTGTCTCCCAACCCAACTGGTCCTCATTTGGTCACATCCATTATCCCATAGGGTCCACCCCCCTTCGCCGCGGGAGACAGGCTTAAACGGAGAGATAGGGGATCAAGGTGACAGCCCTCGGTCTGAGCGTTGTCGTGACAATCTGTGCGACAACAGGGTGAATGGCTTAGCCTTCCCCTGTGATACCCCAAGGTGATTTAGGGACAGGATGATTAGTTCTCCTGTTGAGGCATCCTACCCATGCACTCTGGGACTCATGGGAAGTACCTCTCATCTAATCAATGAGCATGGAAATGGGGTTAGGGACCATAGTAGTACTATCGATGGACGCATTGTTGTACCTATCGTACTCCCTATGCTAGGATGACCTCCATTGATCTAGGATCAGTATGAGTGGTTTGAGACACTCTCTAGGATCAATAGAACTGACTTTGGGTCAGTAAGAGTGATATGACACACTCTCTTCAGATGGAACTGACTTCGGGTAAGTAGAGAATGGTATGAGACATTCTAGATCAATTCTTCTTCTTCATGGTTCAACAAAGCAAAGCTCAGCAGAGCAGTGCAGAGCAGTACAGGGCACTGATGGCAGAGATAGTACAATCGGATAGATGGAGCACAGATGGAGTTCTCCCTAGTTGAGAGGGGAGTGTTAAAATTGGCAACTAGGGCCAAAATCCATGCGGGTCTTCTTATTTATGGCAGCTGATATTTTTTCTTGGATCCCTCTCATCGAGAGGTGTAGGATTGATCTAAAGATCATCTGATTCCGATAATTATTCATGGAGTTATAAATTTATTTGTGTTATAAGACAATTCATCAAGGTCAACCAGAAACCAAATAAACCCCACATGTTAGTATAAAAAGAGGTGACTTGATTGTCATTTGTACACCCACTTCATTCTTGATTTCTCTCCACTTGTTTTGGGTTTCAGTGGAGGAGAAGTCTAAGAGGAGGAAGCCCTAAACGCAGGTCTAGAAGGCGACCCTATTCGCTGTAAAAGAAGGATGCCCTAGCCGTAGGTCTTGTGAAGTTTTAGCCGCAGTTCAAAGGGAGATCTAGCATGGTGAAGGAGGCCTAATAGCCGACCCTAAACACAGTCTTATCATACCCTAAATGCCCTATTCTATACGTTGTTTGAGACAGCCCCTAGACGCTGGAAAAGAGATAGTAAAGAGGCTCTTTAACTCACTGCCCTAACTAGTAAAGAAGGTAGGGACATCGTGGGTGTTTTAGGGTTGTTAGAATCTCTTGGTGACTGCATGGAGGGTTGTTCCATGCTACAAACAGGCCAAGTTAGGTAAGGAGAAGTGCAAACTGTTTGTGGGCAGCTTTAAGGTAAGGGTGACACTGTTTGGTTGGCTAATAGGTGACAACAATCCCTGTGGTAGGCTGCAGGCCTTGCCTAACTAAAAAAAGGATATCGTGGAGGCTTCTTGGGCTGAAAAGTACCCAGAAGAATGACACGAATGGAGGAGACCTTCCCTTGACAAGGCCACAGTTTTTGAGGGATGTTTTAGGTGACTGTTTGAGGGTTGTTGTAGCACATGGGTGCCCTAACTAGTCACAACAAAAAATGTAATCTTCTACACCTCCTATCTGCTGTTAGAAAGAGACATTGTTGTGTTTTAGGTGCACATCTTGTCCGCTGTCCTAAAGACCAGTCAAATTAAAGAGAGAGGTCTCTTCAGATGAGGAGATCCTATGTGCTGTCACAAAAGGTTCTTATCAGCAGTCTAGATGAAGGAACTGCTACCCATACCTAGCTCCTATAACACACAGATCAACATTGTGTGTTTCCTAGGACTGTGGGATCATAGTCTATCTAGCTACTAAGGTTGTGTGGTAGCTGCCAAGGCTGTGTGGCAGCATGACTAAGGCAGTATGGCAGCATGACAAAAGTTATGGAGCAACATGGTGTTCAATGGTACATGGTGCAACATTGGTACATTAATGGGAGCTGCAAGTACAATTCAACATAGTGCAATGAAGAGCTCAACAGTACAATGATGGGTACAGTCATGGTTAGTGAAGCATGATGAGATGCAGCATAGGTATGATGTGTACAGCATTGTCATGAGGTCCAACATTGTGATGATGGGTGTAGCATGGGGCAACACGGTGAGGTACAACATGATGACGAGATGCAGCATGATGATAGGTGGAGTCACCTTGGAGAATCAGTTGAAGCAGCATGTCTTCAACTGATCTCATGTATCATCTTCTTAGAGAAGATCTATTCTCTAAGTCAAAATGTTGACTTATGTTGTAAATGTACTATCTCTCTCTCTCTCCTGAACTATTGAAGAACATATAAGAAGAATTGATCAAGGGTTTCCCCACATTGGGGTTTATCCTTGGCTAGCGCCACATCTTGTGTCCTCTTGTCTTGGCTTGTCTTCTGCGATTTATGTTTATGTTCTATCTGCAATTTACTTTAATGCTGATGTGATTGCTAATCTGGAAAAGATATTGAGCTAACTGTGAAAATTGAAATAAATTGCTCTAGCATAGAACATACCTAAAATTAACATACCTTCCCCAATGCATACAACCACTGGACACCCAAAACCAGATTGGTGTCTGGGACATCAACCACAAAGAAATGATCAGTGAGTGGGTAGTTTCGCATCTTCAAGGTCAGCCTGGGGACATATTAGTAGACTACATGGTCCAGTCTCTGGGTACCAAAATTGAGAACCCCTCAAATGTAGTTGTCTGGATGCCCCTACGCTTCACCATCTAGGCATCAATGAAATTGTGGTTGGCCCCTGTATAGTTGCCCTGATCCTGAGTGTCAAATACTTCGGCACACCTCGAAGTGAAGTAAGCACTCCCCCGGTTGGGGCAAACGACCCTCCTCTAGGTGGGGGTGGTAGCCTGAGACGTGAACACAACCTCCTTCTGTTGAGGTCCCTCCGGGTTGCATCATCCAACTGACTATGTCCTCCATCTCTTTGTGGTGGCCTCACATCTTTGTTCCCCTATGGCGTTGTGGGTCTCGTGGGAACAAAGGCTCGATTCTTGGGCACTGCATCAATCATGTTTCGGGTCCTGGAAATGACATCTTGTAGTGATGTGGGCTTGTAAGCCCTCACCCAGCCACGCAGAGGCTCAACAAGCCCCTCGACAAATAGCATGATCAACTGTGCCTTCGAAATATCTCTGTCACCATCACTGCGAGTCTTTGGAACTTCGTAATGTAGACCTCTCCGCTGCCAGTCTGTCTCAAGTGGGGCAACTCTATGAAATGCAGCTTTAGATCCTTCTTGTCAAATCTCTCCAACGACCTCCTAGTGAACTCCGTATAAGTGGTGATGTGAAGGTGCCCCAACTTGATCAGTTTGTGATGCCACCACTCCTGTGTATCCCCTTTCAAGTAAGGTGTGGCGAAACTTATGGTATCAACTTCTCCAATGGGATTCAAGTGAAAATATGTATCAAGTTTTTGGATCCATGCCCTTGCTGAGCTCTTCGCTGATCCATCGAAGTTTGGAAGTGTGACCTTCCCTGCTAGCTTCTGCATATCTTGGTTGGATGATCCTCCCCTATGGTGGCCTCCAACCCCAGTAGTGTGCCTCTCCTTGAGGTGAATATACTGTCCAAAGGACATCACCCTCTTGATCCGACCATCCAACCCCTCGTACTCATAAATGCTTGAGGCAACTAAACGTACAAAGTCCGCATCCAGGTTTGACTCTCTCTCTCGCTCGGCCTCCTCCACGAAATGAGGCATAGTGGGACGACCAGCTTGCCCACGTTGTGGGGTGTGTGGGAGCTGATAGGTATCATTGCCTCCTCCCGCTTTGGAACCACTGTCACCTTGTGGTTCTCCTTCTGGACTTCCACCCATTTGCAGGCCCATCACCTGCTGCATCATGTCCATCATCAACTTCCCTTGCCTCATCATCTGTTGGCTTGTCCTTAGCAACTCTTCTAAGACCTGGTCCATGTTCCTCCACGTGGTTTGCTCATTCTCTTCTGGGTTGTCCATCCTATCTTTGATATTTTCTACTTCAGTGTCTGAGAATGGGTCTTGGCACTCTTCTCTACCTTGACCCCTGCCTCTGCCTCTACCACGACCTCTATGGAAAACCAGTCCTTGGTATCTCAGTGGCATCACCTACTCTTGTTCCCCACCCTGGCCAAGAACATGCTCTGATACCCCTGTAATATTCCTAATGGAAATTTTACAATGATAACAAAGACATGCAAAAAATTTCAAAGCAAAATGTATTGAGCAATTTACACATGAACAAGAATTTCTTCTCAATCACAAAACTGGCTAGTTTTCATTAATAAAATAGCTGGAGTACAATAGAAGATGGATGGGGTGCACCCGGGCTTGCACAAGGCAAGCTACAAGCCTCAGGTGATCGATACAAGAAAACCCAATTGCTGTAGAAACAATGCTCTCTAGAAAACTGCGTCAGCCCTCCAATCTAAGATACCGGAAACAGCTCCCTGAAGGGCCAAAACGCCGTTTTACGTTTCAGATACGTATTCACCCCAGAAACGGCAAAAAAACGGCTTAAAAACGTTTTTGGTGATTTGGAAACGTATCGAATTTTTTTTTGCCGTTTTTCAGGCGTTTTCATGGAAAAAACCTCCCGTTAAAAAAAACCGATACGTTTCAGAAAATCCTAAAACGTATTTCAAAATTTTCAAAACGTTTCAGCAAAATCGTGATTCGTATTTAAAAAATTTCAATACGTTTCGTCGCTGATAACTTGCCCGCCGGGAACAGATTTTCAGAATTTGGCATTTTAGGTTTTGAAGTGGTTTAACTTTACGGCACGGTTTATTATTCATTCTAGTATCTACCCTAACCTAATCCCTAAACGACAAGAGCGCTGACTGCCGCCGCTGAGTTCACTGCCCAGTGCCGCCGCTGAGAGTTTCGCTCCCTGTTGAAAGTTACTGTCACTGAAGTTTGAACCTGCCGGCATCGTTGGACAAGGTACACAACTTATCACTGATCAGCTGTCTATTTTTATCGTTCGATTCATCTCCAGAGTCTACACTGTTAGCAGCCAGGAAAAAACGTTGATTTTTGGACTTCATTTGATGGTATTAAACTTTAAAAGTTTAAAGCAGATACTGTATGTGTGTGATTGCTTCCCTTAGTTTTTGAAGAAGGTTCTGCGAGGTCCTCTTTACACTGGGTTATGGACTGATATTTTGCACACACAGTGTGCTCTCCTTCAGCTAGAATTTCAGCCTCTTATATGCTCCTTCACCACTGGAAATCGAACAGCTTGGATAGTCAAATCTTTGCTCTGAAACATGAGCTTGTTTATCAAAGAATACTCACACCTGTGACACGAATCTCCTTCTTGAACAATGCGATTACAACTACTTAGAACCTGCCCCGAGAACTCACTATAATCTGCTCAGAAAACTGGCCCGAGAACTCACTAATATCTATGAACAATTGATATTTGATTGTCACCTGCGATTCGAGCTCCTTAGCTTAAACTCGGCCTCCAAGGGATTCAAAGTTCAAACGCTGTAGAGTCTAGACTCTTCCTTGTTCTCTGCTATAGAGTTTCTAAAGGCTTTATAAGTTTATAGTATATACTAGTCTTTGAATTTTTGAAAGGGAGGGTTTGACTTTGGGACAAAAACATGTTTAGAAACAGTTAGTCCAAAAATTGTTTGCAAGTCTCGGACCATAACTATGTTTGTTGCCCACAGACTTCAGAGTCCAGACATTGACATCGTAGCAATCTCAAAGTTCTAACTCAAAAACAGCAGGCTAGGCCAGTATATGTAATATGTATACACTATACAGGAACACAATGCACATGCGTAACGGTTAACCTTACCTAGCCCTGGCTTAGACACATTTTTTTTAAAGCCCTTTGCAGCAAATTTTGCTTGTCATTGACTTGTTTAACTAACAGCAATGGACCAAGCCTTCGAATTCTCACTACAACACACAGTCCAATTCACCTGAACGTGACTACTTGCTCTTGGTTACATAGAAACAAACCACCTAAGCATTTTAGTAGCAAAAGACTTTTGGAAAACACAGCAGAAAGCTAAGAATCCACCTCACCAATCTGGAGAGTGGTAGGGCAGTGAAAAAAATTCAAGATAATCAAAGAGTGGATCTTAAGTTGTCATCTAGTGAATCCTAACTTAGAAATTAGAATATGTGAAAAAGACAAACATTAACAGTTAATTGCTGCTAGTGCTGACTAGTTCTTCAGTTCTTCTTAATAAAATTAACTCGAACTAGGAAATTTACATCATAAAGAGCTGTTGCAACTTGCAGGCATACACAATTATTATTACACACATAATTCATGTTCAAAGATCTTATACAAAAAAGACATCTCCTAGCCTGCTAGTGCTAGATATAAAATTTACAGATGTCTTTGGGCAAAAACTTAAAAGTCCTGTTCTTGCTGCAGTTATTAATTTGATAAAAGACTCCTAATATACTAATGGGTTTAAAAATATATAACCGTTAATGAAACTCATAATGACTGGCAGCCTCATCCAGGCTGAAGCCTGACATTAAATAGCAGCCAGTAGCCAGCCTTGCTTTCCAATTTCCATAATCTTCAACTAGCTGGTGCACAGTTTTTTCTTACTTTAACTCCCCATGGGCTGAAATAACTGACATTCTTTTATTTGAAGCTCCTGACTGGGATCTGTTGCTCAGATTTACAACCATATTCTTCGTCATACTAGAATGTTCTGCTTCTAAGGTGGCTATTTATTGTTTCTGCTGAATTAAGGTGCCCATAATTAGAATTTACACAGATTGTGTAAGAGTTCCGTGGTCATTGTCATGTACCTTTGCAATGACTGAGAAAAGGAAGGTCCTGAGTCCTGACTCCTATTACACTGATTTTGCTCATGATTGTTGATTTTGTAGCTTTGGAAGTTCTTATGTATAGGGCCTAGGCTTGTGCCTAACATGCAGGAGAAGAAGACTTTTAAAGTTTTAACTTTTTCAGTTTTCACTTGTCACAGTTCACTGTCACAGTCACAATTCACTGTCACAATCACAGTTCACTGTCACAGTCACAGTTCACTGGTAATGATGGTGTTTGTGTAACTTGTCATGTTGATAACTTGATGTTTGAAATTTGAAACAAAAACTTGATGATATGTTGAAACTTGAAACTTGAAACTTGAATCATGAATGTTATAATAATCGTTAATGATGATGGCAATGTTGAATGTTTATGCCATATGGCATATGTTGAAAGTTGAAACTTGAATTGATGATGATGAATCATGAATCATGATAGCTCATAGATGATACTTTAGATTCTGAAATATGAATGGTAATATGAATTTTTTATTTTTAATATATATATATATATATATATATATATATTTATTATGTGCCGCTTCCTGCCGTATCGTATCCAGATTTTTTGAAAATTTTCCGTATCCGTTTCAAACCCCGTACCAGTATCCGTTCCCGTATCCGTTTTCTGGTAACTTAGCCTCCAATTCTACATTGCTGGTTGACTTCAAGCTCTGATTTGCCCCCTCAAAACAACCCAGAAAATTCTATAAAATTAAGAGTGTACTCCTTGTCAAAAACCCAGAAAAACCAAGAAAGGGTTCTCCCTGGTTTTGACCATCCAAATTCGGCCTCCTAGAGCTTGGCCCTCCTCAAAGCTGGAAATCTGCACTTGTAGTTGGAACTAGTGTTTCTTGCTCCCAAAATGTCTAGAAATCTCCAAAATCAGCCTCCCAACAAAATCCCAACAACTCAGCTCCTCAATCCTCCGGGTAAGGCTCCCTCCAAACAACCCACATTAGTGACTATGTAGTCTTGGGTGAAGATGACGCAGTCCCTTGAAGCAGAATCTCGACTTGGGTGCTTGGCTCCTCCTCTTGCTGTAATATCACTCCTCTGAGACGAAAACTTGATAAGAATTCCTCCGGCAACACTTGTCACCCAATTCATCACTCCACTGCTCCACCAAAACAACGAAACCTCTCCCACTGCGTCCCTACTTCTCCCATTGTGTCCTTGCTGAGCCAAGGCAACGTAAATTTTTGATGGGTGGTCCGTCTCCAAATGCAAGGGAAGACCCTCTTAGGGTGGCACTTGAAGTCCACCGAAGGAAGGGGTGAGATTCACTCCTTGGGAAGCTCTTGTGCTAAAGAACATGTTGTAGCTTAGCTGAACAACCAAAGCAACAATGAATTCTCAAATCAACAAAAGGCCCAAATGCTGCTCCTCTCCTCTTATTTATGCTTTCTACCTTAAGTCTCATGTGGGTACCATCAAATATTTCGACCCCCACTTAGGAAAATCGAACTACCTCCAAGTGGTGCGTATTATTTGTGGGTGAGTGGGCCCCACAACCCACTAAAATGCACATCGACCCCCTTTTATCCTAAGTACTTGCACCAAAATTACATTAAGCCAAATATAAGAAAATTGAGAAAATTGTTTTTCCTCTCCTTGGGAGAAAAATTAGGAAGGGACATCACATGCTACAACTAGTGTGAGTAGCCAGATTTCCCAGTGCGAGTTGTCGGAGGAGACCATGTTTCAGTTGTGAGAGGTCGGATTAGTTGTCTGGAGGCAGAGCGAGTGGGTTTCAATGGTAGAGGGAGGCAGGTCGACTTGTTGGAGGGTGATTCTGGGGCTGTACGAATTTCCGGAGAGCAAGAATGCACATTTCCCAGAGGCGGTGCGAATAGCCTAGGAGATGTGAGTTGCCAAGAGGGCCAGATCGAGTAGCATAAGGAGACAAATTGTTGCTAGATTATTTTTCCAATGAGATCAATATTTGTCGGAGGATTTCTAGCGAAAGGCATCTAGTTCATTGTACTCTCAAATTGCTAAATAATAATAAAAACCTCATCTGTTGCACTGGTTTTCCCTTCGGGGTTTTTGTAGGGACAATTATCCAAAAATAATTGTGTCAAATTTTTCCATGGACTGAGGTTGTGAGTGTCATCCAACCTGCCCTCAAACCTTAGACCGGTTGATGCCATTCGAAATCGAAAAATTAAATGAAAACTTTTGTCTGTTCTACACGATTTCTTGGGCTTCTATGGCTGTTATACTGTCTAGTACGTGGTTGACCCTGCCCCAACAAATACTAGTAGTTGTTTGATCCCGTGACTTCGATGGTCCCTTGCGCTTCTTCAAACTTGTGTTGTTGCTCCACGAACTGACTTGTTGGTGTTTATTTGGGGTAGCATCGGATGTGCTCTAGCCACGAAAATTGGTGGAGAGGCTAAAGCACATGAGATCTCCAATACCCAGAAATGGTTTGGGCAGATTCTAAACAGTTTGTGAGATATTAAAATAATTAATATTTTTAATGGAGTCCCTAAGTCTAAACTTAGGGAAAATAAAATATTAATGTAAATTAATATAAAACTTTGTTAGAAGGTTCCAAAAGTCATGGATCAAGCCATGATTAATCTTAGCTGTTGATTAGGGACTTAATCTTGGTCGTTGAATTGTCAACGAGAAATGTATAAGAGAAGGCTTGAGGGTTGATCAAGAATTCGATTTTCTGAGGCAGGGTTTGCTGAGGAAATTGAAGGAGTGATCAAAGTTGCAGCGGAGGGGCTATGAATACAGAAGTAGAGAGGCAGAGATAATATCGGGAGGATTAGCGTAGAAGCCAGGAGAGAGGGACACAAAGCCAACTAGAGGTTCACGCAGAGGCAGCCAAGAGTTGCGCAGTGCCTTAAAGAGACATCGTGGGTGATGCAGAGGCTCTAATGGCTAACACAGTGCCTCCAGAGGCTGACGCAGGGCAAGCTAGGGTGACGCTGGGCCAGAAAGCGTTGATGCAGTCCCTAGAGGCTGACGTTGGGGTTTTCGTGTGGCAGATTGGAGCTGGGAGTTGTCGGAGTGTTTATCCGGGGTTTCAGCCGAAATATCTCTATGAAGGAGAGGTACTACTACCGAGATTATTCTTTGTTGGGTGAGCTAGTTTTGGCACCCAGATTGTATTCTGAAACTGCATAATAATAAAACCCTCAGATAGTTGCACCGGTTTTCTCGCATTGGGTTTTTCCAGGGACATTGGTCCAAAGACAATGGTGTCACTTGTGTGCTTGTTTTTCCTCCAGTCAATGATCTGTAATGTGTTGAGCATGTACTTGTATTTATTTTCAACATTTACATGGTAAATAACTTGTTAATTAATCAGAACAAGTAGGCAGAAATAAATCATAAAACTGCATGAAGGGTTTCTAATAGTTAGACGTAGAAATTCCAATAGTTGGCATGATACGCAATCTTCGCGTTGTTACGTTGCCAATCTTGGTAGCTAGGCTTGACAAGCGCAGGTTGTAGCCCACCTTCAAATTCATTTTATGGATGGGACATGAACCACGTAGTTGCCAATTTGTCAGTTAACGGGCTCAAAGCTCTACTTTGTTGGACTACTATTCCTTGCAATTAGCCCTATTTATGATTTAGCCTAGTTGTCATTAGTGCTCTCATCCAAGCTAGTGGCTTGCTAGTTGGCTGCCTGAGTTCCTTGCAACTACAACCTCATCCTCAGGCCCTGCCTTCTTCTGGTGGCGATTGTTTAGGAGCCACCTCTACCCTTTGTTCCTGAGGGTTGCATCTTCCTTATTGTTGCCATCGAGGTGCATCTTTTTCTATCGTAGCTTAAGTCTTTATCGGCGACTTTTGTACCTTTCTTTATGGCTTGATAGCTCCAACCCTGTTTTGTCCACTAGTTGGCTATGCAACTATATGTTTTTGGCTGGGTTATGCTCCTGATTCACTGCTATCAACTTGCTTCTTGGCTGGTGATTGCTATCTGTGGTTTCCCAAACCCTCCTGCCGCTGTCTTCTTTGTGACCTTTGCACCACTGTCAACTGTCTCTGCCGAGCCATTGCATTATAACCTTTGCGGCTAGTGGTTCTACTCCCTCTTGTATTTGATGACTAGGTGTGATTGGCTTGTCGGCCACTTAGCCACTAATTTTGCCCTTTTTTTCTTTATCATGGTTGTTGTTGGCATAGGCTCTTGACAAATGCTTTTTTTAATAACCTTAAAAGTGGATTTTTGGTCCGTAAAGAAAATTCCTTCATCAGTGCAGTCGTATGGCCGATTTCCTTTGGCCTTCAAAAACTTTTTTTTGCCTTGCAAAATCGCACCTCGACCTGTCCCTGACAAACTTGTATAAATTTGTTACTTGTGATTTAGAGATTGATCTTTAGAGTTGCAGCTTTGATACCATGTTAGTTTCCCTACAAACCTGGCATGACTTCTTAATTCCAAGTCGATTACAAATCTTTTGATTAATTGCACAACTAGGTTCATTAACACAATCAAATTCATTGAAAGCAAAATACAACAATCTCAATCATGAAATAAATGATACAATAGATTCTACACAATCATTGTTCTTTATAACTTTCAGAACTTGCTTGGTTCCCTGCCTGGAAAAATGGACCAATTGAGGAAATACATACAATTGGATATGATCAAACTGATTAAGCCTTTCTTGGTTGATCTAGATCTCCTTGTTCCCTCAATCCTATTCAAAATCTAAAGCACGTGCAATAGAGTACAATTTCCTTGCAGATAATTACTTCCTAATGATTTTTCACATAATTTTTTATGCCATTACTATCATTATTACACCTAGAAAATCTCAAAATTAAATGTGTCGGAAATAATAAAGGTCTTAGAAAGACAACTATGCACAATAGAGATAATAATTTTACCTTAGGAATCCCAACCCTGGGAGAAAACCCAACTATCTTTTTTGGAGGAGAAATTGTCTTTTAGCAAGGTTTACAAATAAAAAATTTGTCTAGAAATCTATGCCAATATACTAGTGAAAATACCAGTCAAATAACAAGTCAATGCTGGTCAAACTAGTCAGAATACTAAGAAGTCAATGCTGGTCAAACCAGTCAGAATACTAAGAAGTCAACTCTGGTCAAACTGTTAACTTCTAGTCAAATTTGGTCTTTCCATCAACTCAGCTTGCGGTCAACTCTGCGGTGAAACCTACAATTAAATGACACAATGAGCTAGATGTTGGCTACTAGCTGTTGGCTAAGGACCACCTAGGAGAGAAAATTTCTTCCCCATGTACAGTTTTGAATGTTGTGGTGAGGCTTGTACTGTTGTAGTGTAATTGCAACAAACAAAATAAGAATTTGGGAGAAATTGCTAAAATGATTGACTTTTTGGTAAGAAAAGACCTTGCAATTGACATGGGTTGTTGTTGGTCATTCGAATGTTGAAACAAAGCTATAACTTGAGTGAAGGTATTTTACTATAGAAAAAGTATTCTTCCTTTGCTGAAACGGAGGTATTATTGCTTTAGGGTTTGACACACGGATCAATGATCTCAATCCCTCTACTTCTACTTGTTTTTTCTATTGTGCCATACAAGCATCTGTATATTTTTTCATGTCAGAGTAGTTGCTTAGTTAGCCTTTTTTTTATGACATAATATTGGTGATCCATGCTTCAGTTTGAAGTTTGTATATCAAGTCTTGGAATGGGAAATTGCATCATCTCCTGAGATTGTAATATCTTGATTTATATGAGATTTGAATTGATATTATTACCACTCATTCGATTGTGTGGGCTGCTAATATCAAGTGTCAGGGTAGCAGTGTTAGTGCTGGTAGAGCTGCTTCACTACCCTTTCATTGTAAGTGAATCTTGATTTGTTTGAAAAATGGCTAAAATTGGTGATGTAGTAGAGATACAGAATACCCTAATACATTACACCATTGATGGGATGGTAAAAATCAGCAAGGGAACCCTCTTTTACATTTGAACTTGTTTTCAAAATGCACAAGACAAGATTGAGTTTCTACAACTCGAATCTCAACTACAACAAGATGAGCTACAACAAAAGAGTTGTCATTCTGAGCTGGTTCTTGTTCAGAACAACTCCCTTTTTTAGTCCTAAATTGACTCCCATCAATAGTTGGAAATTTATCAGAGTAACAAGCTCATTTTAGGAGCAACTTTGCATACGGATGCAGAGGTTCGACCTGCACTTCCCAACCACATCATTAGACCTCGGGAGGAATTTGTTAAGAACAAGAACAAAATTGCTCTTGGATATGACAAGGATGTGCCCTTTCATGTTTCAGATTGTTCCAAGCCCATCCAATTTCATAGTGTTGGGTTTCTTCAAGATGATTCATCTTCACTTGCTCTTGTTCCCCAACCACAATAGATTTGCAGATGCCAACATTTGATCGAGTTGGCCATGTGAAAGATCAGTGTTTCGATATTCACCCTTGTTAGCATTTTGGTAAGCACACTCATCATTCAAATAGATGTTCCAAAAACAAAATTCCTGCAAGAACAAAGATTCACCTTCGATGGATCACTTCTTGGCAATGGTCTTCAACCCCCATGAATATATATCGATCATACCATAGAATTTTCTCTTGAGTATTGATATGTCTTGCAAGAGATATTTCTTCATCTTCTAAACTTGTATTTGACAAGGGGGGAATTGATGGTCAACTACTTGCTTCAAAGATTTATTGAGCGAGCTTGAGCCACAACTTGAACCAGAGTGGCAGAGCTAGCTGCCAGAGCCTAGACCTAGAGTCGGCCATAGCCAGATTCAAAGTTGTAGCCAAAGACAGATTTTATGCTCCATGAGCATGCTTTTTGGTCAGTGGCTTGCCTTAAACCACCATTGGCAAAAGACTTCAGTTTCTGCTACATCAATTTATGGTCAACTTTAAACTAGGGAGCACTTCCACCAACATAAGACTTTAGCTTCTAGCTAGATTTGGAATTCTTCCAGGGACTGCTTTGAGTTTTAGTTCCAAAGTTGGTGGTCATCCTTAAACCACCACTGGTAGAGACCTCATGTTCTTCTACCTCATTTGGTTTGTGGTCTTCCTTAAACCGCCATTTCAGAGAGCACATCCAGCCATTGAATGCCATGCATTTTTGCCCTTTAGCTCTCTTCTTGGACTCATACACACCTCTTCAGATTAAGGGGGGAATGTTGGACACCTAATTTGTTAGGGTTATGGTGTGGAATATGGATAGTTATTCGAAGTCCAAAAAACGTTGGAAGTTGAATCCAGTGGTCAAAATATTGTACTTATACGTGTATCTTCTTTAATGAAAGGTAATCCATGCCCACTCTTTCATTCTGGTTTGCACATTCCAACAACAAGAACTGGATCTGGTCCAATTGATCAAGCGCTCCTTGGTTGATCTGGATCTCCTTGTTGCCCCCCCCCTTAGACCCAACACACTCACCGAGATGCCTCTCAATCTCATGCTTATGATGTCCCCAATTTAAACTATCACCAACTCAAACCATGAAAACTAAAACTAATTCGATTGTTCTTTCCTTGGCTTACCCAAGATGAAAAGGACGTAGAGCCACATTGGGGTTGGGTGCATGCATGTAGATTTGTGTGCATAGATAAGATTGAGCATTATTGGGAGTTACTTGTAGCACATGCATGAGTGAACTATAGACCATTGAGATGCATCCGTTGATTTAGGAATGAGTTGCCACTTTTCTTAGAGTTAAATACAGTGCATGCATGCATGGGGAGATAATTGAGAATGTAGTCTAGTTAACTAGGCATCTGCCATTTTCTCTCCCACTTCACAATAGTTTGACATGAGTCAGATCCAGAGTATCTCCACTAGATTGAGCGCATGCTTCTTCTCTCCACTTGTACTTCAGTTGAATGCAAGCGTACTCCCGTAGCCATGCACATGGCCATCTCATCCTAGTTCACCACCAGTTAACCAAAATGCATGGAAGAGAACTCTAAAAAGAATAGTGAGTTAACAATGCACCTCTCCTTGAAACCTTCACTTAACTCCCGTGCTTGAACACTTTACTTTGGGTTGTCCTTAAGTTGATAAGGCACACTTACACATCACCTTGAGTCTCACTAATGCGCATGGGTTGAAGACAAAGTCTTGCATGGATAATTTGACTAACATAGTTGATAAAAGGAGAAGGTCGATTTGGTATCTGGGAGTTGTATGTTGTAAGTTTTCTATTCTAGGACGTTGCTTTATTGGGCTTAAGGTCAAACAACCTTGAGTATCTCTAGTTCCAGATATGCATATGCCCCCTACCTGGTCGAAAGGGTGTGTTTTGGTGGAAGAGCTTCAGTTTGTAAGACCCTATCACGTTGTTGTCGCACAGAATGTCTAGGCACGACGACAACGACTCAAATCGGAGGTTGTCACCCTGATCCCAAATCTCTCCATTTAAGTTGTCTCCCTACAATAGATTAAGGGGGTTAGACCCTACAAAAATGGAATGAAGGAGAACTATTTGGAAACCAACTAGTTTGGGAGACACAGTGAAGTGATCATGTTCTTGATTTAGATTTAGCAAGATTATAGGATTTGATTAGATTTTAAGCAATTGATGCCAGTGCCTTATGGAGTCAGCTATCTTGCTAAGAAGTTTAGGACCAAGTAATTGATTTGCAACTACTGCTTGGATGAATGACTATCTTATATGAAGTGCAGATCCTAAAGCTAATATGAGATGCAAGAATCTTGGTTAATTCTAGTTAAATGCTTATTTAAGTTTTAACCCTTCGATCCTTTCTGTATTGAGCCTGATTTCGTAGTAATTGATAGAAAGAAGATAAGGTGAAGCACACTAAGGTTTTATTAATGATATCTCTCCTGAAAATCTAACATAATCGGTGGCTTTGTTGCTGCAGAGAGTTGTGGCTCTGACGACTGCAAGGTCACCATTTTAAGTGCTATTAAACGCAGGATTCTCAAGGAAAGATGGATGGATACCTATCGCTCTATCGACCAAGCTAATACTTGGAAGTAAATTTTATTTATGCAAAACTAACTTATATGCAAATGCACCAGATGATGAGAAGAAGTTAGGCCCGAGGATTAGAAACACTTATGTCGCGAAAGCCCTTAATCACCAAAATAAAATGCTCACTTTATTGGATGAAGACTTAAAAATAAACCTGTGAAAATATTACAATTAAACCACAAGCTTATTTCAAATCTTTTTGATACAATTATAGATCAAAGAGAACAAAAGCTTCTTTGCAATCAATGTCAATAGATACTCAAAAAATACTCAGTTTATGAAACAAAAGATATGCATTTTATCACAATTCCATGACAGAGTACTTGATTTTCATAAATTAGTTTTTAGGACAGCAGTAAGAAATTTTTTATGACAACAACAATATGACAATGAAAATAGTAAGCTATCAATGATATCTTTATGCCAAAAATTTACTGAAAAGTTTCCATATTGCCCACATGAATTATCAAAAAATTTCAGCCTATTATGATGCGATTTCTAGAATTATATTAGATATGATATACTTATTACAACCAACAAATAGAACATGAAATAAGCCTAATGATGAATGCCCAACTCAAGAAATTAATTCCTTAATGTATTAAAGAACTTGGGAATTGATTTAGGTTAACCCACATTAAATTTTGCCATTGTTATATATCGGACTTCAGAAAAAGAATTATTTAGAGATAACAGTCACCCAAAATGTAGATTTAGGCCAAATTTTTGATACACATCAAACATAAATGACTTATTAATGTATATAACAATTTTTTTAGTTAATTTCAAACCACTTAGATGTGTTTTTCACCACTATTGGAAAGGTATATGACTACTGTAGCAAACAGTGAGGAAAAAAATGGTTTAGAGATCAAACCCTTAGGCCCTAGCCCTTGAAGATCACTTGTCCAAGTTGCAAAAAAAAAAATTCAATCCCTGAAACACAAATTTTTACCAAATTTTCTGCAAAAACCCACTAATGATTAGCTTCTGAAAATTAAATATTCAAATCAGAAATGGAGCAACGGGAATCTATGGCCAATGAGAGTTAGCACATGGCCAATAGAACTAGCGTTGGCCTAGGAGAAGTGTTAATTTTAGGTATTTTCTATGCTTAGAGCAATTTATTTCAATTTTCAGAGTTAGCTCCATATCTTTTGTAGACAGAACATTAACATAAACTGCAGAAGACAAGCCAAGACAAGAGGACACAAGATGTGGTGCTAGCCAGGGACAAACCCCAATGTGGGGAAACCTTTGATCAATTCTTCTTATATGTTCTTCAATAGTTCAACAGAGAGAGAGAGAGAGATAGTATGTTTACAACAGAAGTCAACACTTTGACTTATCTAGATAAGAGCATAGATCATCTCTAAGAAAATGATACATGAGATTAGTTGAAGACATGGTGCTTCAAGTAATTCTCCAAGGTGACTCCTTCACCTATCGTTGTGTTGCATTTCATCATCATGGTGCACCTCACCGCGCTGCACCATGCTGCACCCATCATCACTATGCTGCATCTCATCACGCTTCATTAATCATGACTGTACCCATCACTGTACTGCATTATGTGCCATTGCTGCACCATGTTGCCATCCTGATCTATGTGTTGGCTGCACCTTGCTTGCTTGTTGTCCTTAGCATGCTTCTTGTTGCATGCTAGTTGTCCCTAACATGCTAGCTATAACATTGCATGCTTGGTTTATTTGCTGCTAAGTACCATACAACTATCCCAATGTTAGTTAGTTGTCCCTTGCATGTTTCTCTCTTTCGTAGACAGATGCTCCGGCTGTTTCGGCAGTTCCCGACAGTTCTGGCAATTCCGGCTGCTCTTGGCAGTTCCGGTTGTTCCCGGCAGTTCTGACAGTCTCGACAGTTCCGGCTTTTCCGGCTTTTCTAGTAGTTCCAGCTTTTCTGGCATTTCCGGTTTTTTTGGCAGTTCCGACATTTCTGGCTTTTCCGGCAGTTCCGTATTTTCCGGCAGTTTCGACTTTTTTGGCTTTTCTGGCAGTTCCGGATTTTCCGGCAGTTCCGACTTTTCTGGCTTTTCTGGTAGTTCCGGCTTTTCTGGCATTTCCGGCATTTTTGGCTTTTCTAGCAGTTCCGACAGTTTCGGCTTTTCCGACAATTTCGGCTTTTCCGACAGTTCTAGCTTTCTGCCCTTTGGATCAGGGCAATGTTATTCCTTAGGATCTCTCCTCCTACTAAAATCTAAAGACAAGTAGAGAGAGGAAGAGATCCCAAGTGTGTTTAAATGACTTGAAGGCCACCTCTAGTTATACTAAAACGTTGAGCACATGTGGGGTTTATTTGATTGCTAGCCGACCTTGACGAATTGTCTTATAACACAAATAAATTCATAACTCCATGAATACTTATCGGAATCGGATGATCTTTAGATCAATCCTACACCTCTCGATGAGAGGGGTCCAAGAAAAATATCAGCTGCCATAAATAAGATTACCCACATGGAGTTTGGCCCTAGTTGCCAATTTTAACACTCCCTCTCAACTAGGGAGAACTCCATCCGTTGATCTATATGTCTGACTGTACTATCTCTGCCATCAATGCCTTGCACTACTCTGCTCTGCTCTGATCTGTTGAGCTCTGCTCTACTCTACTTTGCTCTGATCTGCTGAGCTCTGCTCTGCAGAACCATGAAAAAGAAGAATTGATCGAGAATGTCTCATACCATTCTCTACTGACCAGAAGTCAGTTTTATCTAAAGAGAGTGTGTCACATCACTCTTACTGACTCGAAATTAGTTTTATTGATCCCTCATCAATATCACTAGAGAGTGTCTCAAACCACTCATATTGATCCCAAATTAGTTTCATTGATCCCGGATCAATGTCACAAGAGAGTGTCTCAAACCACTCATACTGATCCCAGATAAATGTAGGTCATCTTAGCATAGGGAGTACGGTAGATACAGCGATGTGCCCATTGATAGTACTACTATGGTCCCTATCCTCATTTCCCTGCTCATTGATCAGATGAGAGGTACTTCCCATGAGTCCCAAACTACATGGGTAGGATGCCTCGACAAGAGAACTAATCATCCTGTCCACAAGAGAACGAATCATCTTGTTAGTGGATGCCACGGAGAACTAATCATCCTATTCCACAGTCGCTACGGAGAACAAATCATCCTGGCCCACAGGAGAACTAATCATCCTGTTCCATAGTTGCCATAGAGAACAAATCATCCTGGCCACAGGAGAACTAATCATTATGTTCCATAGTTGCCACGGGAAAACTAATCATCCTGTTCCACAGTTTCCATGGGAGAACTAATCATCCCGGCTTACAGAAGAACTAATCATCCTGTTCATAGCGCACCACCAGGGGAGGGTGAGTCGCCCTGTGGTCGTATGTTGCTCTAGTGAGTACCCCAAGCCCCCCAGAGCTCCCAAAGCTCAATGCATGTAACATGTAGGACCCTTATAAGAAGGTCTCTCATCGACTCCAAGTCGTTCAGGAAAGTCACAGATTTGACCTTTCCCCGAGCCTTTGACAAAATGTCTCCGACCTGTACATTAGTCTCAATGTGATGGAGCCTCCTCGCTCTTTGACTTACCATATCGCAGATAAGGCAGTATCTGATGTCTATCTGCTGGATCAATCTTCGAATACGGGATTCATCAAACAGCTATCAATCCTCTCATACTACGCCCAGGGTGTTTTGCTTCAAGCCATAGAGGGCTTTCTTCCACTTGTATACATGAGATTCCCGATCATGAATCTCATACTCCTTGGGTTGTTCCAAACCTGTGGACCTGCTGCATGAGGGGAATGGTCCCCTTGTAAGATTTTCCTTCTGTACATCTCAGATATGTACCGTCATGCTCTACTTTAATTCAAACATCCCTACACCATTTGACTCACATCAAGTAGGGCCCATAGGTAGACCTTCGTTGTTATAGATGCGATATGTCAATTGACATGATCCCCAATGGACCATCCTGCAACTTGATACAAATTTCCAACCCTGAACCCATGAGAAAAAGCATCTTTGAAAATTATATTTTTTAACACGTACCTTTCCATCGATGAATGCCACCCTGAAACCTTTGACTTCCATTTCCGAGATGGACACCAGGTTCTTCTTGCGATCAGGTACATAAAAGAGATTCTGTAAATGAATCGAGTTACCCTTATTCAATTGAGAGTTAACATTCCCTACACCCTTTCCGGGATAGGTGGCATCGGCTCCAAGTATAATCCCATGATTGTTTCCATCTCTACCAAATTAGAGAGTGCACCCATCTATCCGATGAAGTGCCTTGAAGCACTAAAATCTATAAGCCAAATTCCCAAAGAATCTGAAGGAGAGGGCCAATACAAGATAACGCTTCTTTATCTTATTATAAACAACATTTGATTCTTCATAACTGGGGTTCCTTGCTTTCTATGAAGAGTCGGCCATTTCCTTGATGACCTGCATTACCTGTCATTCCTTTGATCATTTAAGATGTCCTGGAATGATTGTTATCATCATCAAGTGATGTGTCCCTGCCATTTGGACACTCCTTCGCATAATGGCCGAACTAGTTATTTGCCTTCTCTTCCACCTTGAGATCTGGTCTTCCAATGAAGTGATCTTTTGGTAGGCCAAATTCCGTTGCGCCATTCTGATAATATTCTCTGCTTCGACTTCACCCTTGGTGAATTTGAAGAGGGATGAGGAATCCACTGATCCTTTTGTCCTTTCCCAACTGTCTTCGATGATTGCTCTTTCACTCTTGCTTAGGCATTGTCTTCACCTCAGCGTTGATACCATGTTAATTTTAGGTATGTTCTATGCTTAGAGCAATTTATTTCAATTTTCACAATTAGCTCCATATTTTTTGCAGATAGAACATAAACATAAATCGCAAAAGACAAGCCAAGACAAGAGGACACAAGATGTAGCGCTAGCCAGGGACAAACCCCAATGTGGGGAAACCCTTGATCAATTCTTCTTATATGTTCTTCAATAGTTCACCAGAGAGGGAGAGAGATAATACGTTTACAACAGAAGTCAACACTTTGACTTATCTAGATAAGAGCATAGATCATCTCTAAGAAGATGATACATGAGATCAGTTGAAGACATGATGCTTCAACTAATTCTCCAAGGTGACTCCTTCACCTATTGTTGTGCTGCATTTCGTCATCATGCTGCACCTCACCGCGCTGCGCCATGCTGCACCCATCATCACTATGTTAGATCTCATCATGCTTCATGAATCATGACTGTACCCATCACTGCACTGCATTATGTTGCATTGCTGCACCATGTTGCCATCCTGACCTATGTGTTGGCTGCACCTTGCTTGCTTCTTGTCCCTTGCTTGCTTGTTGTCCTTAGCATGCTTGTTGTTGCATGCTAGTTGTCCCTTGCATGCTAGCTGTAACATTGCATGCTTGGTGTATTTGCTACTAAGTACCATACAACTGTTCCAATGTTAGTTGTCCCTTGCATGCTGCTCTCCTTCGGAGACAGATGCTTCGGCTGTTTCGGCAGTTCTCGGTAGTTCTGACAGTTCTAGCTGTTTCTGACAGTTTCGGCAGTCTCGGTAGTTTCGGCGTTTCCGGTAGTTCCGGCATTTCCGGCTTTTATGACATTTCCAGCGTTTCTGGCTTTTCCGGCAGTTCTGGCTTTTCCGACATTTCCGACTTTTCCTGCTTTTTCGGCAGTTTCGTCTTTTTCGGCAGTTCCGTCTTTTCCGGCACTTCCGGTTTTTCCAGCTTTTTTGGCTTTTCTGGCAGTTTTGGCTTTCTGCCCTTTGGATCAGGGCAACGTTATTCCTTAGGATCTCTCCTCCAACTAAAACCCAAAGACAAGTAGAGAGAGGAAAAGATCCCAAGTGTGTTTAAATGACTTGAAGGCCACCTCTATTTATACTAAAACGTTGAGCACACGTGGGGTTTATTTGGTTGCTGGCTGACGTTGACGAATTGTCTTATAACGCAAATAAATTCATAACTCCATGAATACTTATCGGAATCGGATGATCTTTAGATCAAGCCTACACCTCTCGATGAGAGGGGTCCAAGAAAAATATCAACTGACATAAATAAGATGACCCACATGGATTTTGGCCCTAGTTTCCAATTTTAACAAGAAGGCAGACCTGGGCTTAGGAGCCCCAAAACTTGAAACCATTTATCTGGAAAAAATATTTTTCTTCAGATCTTCAGATTTATTGCAAAATCTTTAATGGCTGGCCCTACAAGCAAATTTCGGAGTCCAGATCTTGCCTTCCAAGGTCTAGATCTGGCCCAGATCTAAAGATCTCTTTGGATAAAATTTCAGTTCTATGCCTGCAAACAAACTTTGAGCCCAGATCTTTCCCTCCAGGGTCTAGAATTAGCTTAGATCTGAAGATTTTCTTGGCTGATTTCTCAGATCTATTCCTGTAAACAATCTTTGAGCCTAGATCTTGCCCCCCAGGGTCTAAATATAGCTCAAATCTGAAGATTTTCTTGGCTAATTTCTCAGATCTATTCCTTCACAAATGAAAAGAGAAAACCCAATATCCAATATATACAAAAATAGAGAAAATCCCAAAAACCCCAAGTGTTAAAATTCAAAATTATGTTATAAAATTTCAGATCTACACAAGTAAATAACAATTCTATACAAATAATTTACAGATCTATCATATCTAAGTAGTATGAGTCCAACTCCATTCCCAGATCTGATAATTTAAGGCTTTTAACCTCCAGATCTATCAAAATTTCCACAAAATATTTAAAAGATTTTGAAATTTTAGAGAGTTACTAGCCCAAAAACACCCAACAAAAGAAAAGATTATCGTTAGATAAATCCTGAGGCTTATATGAAGTAGGCTCTTCAGAAAATATGTGTTGAGAGTTGGCTGGTCCAACCGAAGACTATCCCAAAACACTCAATGAGAACCTGATAGATCTTCTGGAAACACTAGATCAACCATCAAATCAAGTAGAGAAATAGAACAACAATAAATTTCTGAAAAAATAAAGATACCTGCTGCTTCAATTAAAATTAAAAATGTTACCCTAGATCCAACAAATTGAATAAGATACCTGTATTCAGATTATTCTAAGAGAACTATTGATTGATAGTTTTCACATAATATTAAGCAGAAATTAAAAAAATGTTACCATAAATTCATGAAGATGAATACAACAACACGTTGAAACCCCAAGAACTTTTGCATTAATTCAAAAAAGTATACAAGAGAGCTTGAGAGCTTAGCACACGATCCAGAGATTGGATGAATTGACTGACAAATGACTACTTATTTAAAGATAAATCCTCCAATGGCTAGTTCGAGTGATCCTTGTCAAAGCAATCTCGACTGTTGATGAGAACCAAAGTTTCTTTTAATCTCATCCGTCGAAATTTTCTTGAGGAAATTCGAATTTTTCAATTAAATGCATTTTAATTAATTCAAAAATTAAAATCTTGAATTAATTTCTTCAAAATTTTGGCTTAAATTTAGCAAAATAATCAATTTACCTAAGTCTTGGGACCTTTCAAATTTTGATTTTTAAGGACCAACAAATTTTTCTTTTAGAAAATTTAAATTTACCTAGGACCTTGAATTAATTAAATTTCTGGCTTAGGATTTTAGTTAATTTTTGGCCAGAAAATTTAATTAATTAACCTATGAGGGAATAAATTATTTTTCCAATTCTCAAGACACTTTACATCATGATTTTCACAATTTTTTAGATCACAAGGGGGAAAATCCATTTGAAATAGACCCTCACAGACTACCCATGTCTGCGACACAAATATAATCTAGCAGACCAAACAATTTGTAATAAAATAACCTAACCAAATAGTTATGATTATTTCCAATTCACTTTTACATAGACTCGATCTAGAACACTAGGACTCGCCTAAGATCCCAGTGACAAAATCCATTCTGGCTTTGGAGTAAGGCTGAAGGAAAACTCTGCCAACCATCCGAGAATGGATCAGTGTTAAAATTGGAAACTAAGGCCAAACTCCATGTGGGTCACCTCATTTATGGCAGCTGATATTTTTCCTAGATTCCTCTTGTCGAGAGGTGTAGGATTGGTCTAAAGATCATCCAATTTCGACAAGTATTTATGGAGATATGAATTTATTTGTATTTACTTGACAAATTGTCAAGGTTGTCCAACAGTTAAATGTGTGGCACACATGCCCAATGAATCATACAAATACAAGAGAGGTTGATTCATTTTCTCATCATCTCATCTCACTCATTCTTCTCTCTCTCTCCTTTGCTTTGGGTTATACAAGGAGCAACTCACACGTGGGAAGGAGGAGGACACATTACGGCAAGGAGGGTGCTGAAAGGAGGACGTAGAAGTTGTTGAAGGTCTCTTTGACTTGTGTTGACCAAGCGTTGACTCATCAAGGGTGCGGTTTTGGTGTGGTTGCCTTCTTAGGCAAGTTGCAGATTTTGGCACAAAAATCGAGGCAATTCGTCCATAGGTTTGACCAGTGTTGACTGCCCTAATTTTGGGCAGCAGGTTGACTTCAGTCAACAGCAGTTTGACTATGTTTTTGGGGCTATTCAAGGGATGTTTCTTCAGGCTCTTCGAGGGCTAGTTAACTGAAAATTGACCAAGCATATTGGAGGTCAATTTCAACTCGTCTGACCAAGTTTGACTTTGCCAATCTAGGGTTTGCTGCTGCTGATATAAAATTATAGAATTCTGATTTTGTACTATTTCTCTTTGCTGAACTATTGAAGATAAAAAAGATTTGATCAAAGGGTTTCCCCGCATTGGGGTTTGTCCCTGGCTAGCCGCCACATCTTGTGTCTCTTATCTTGGCTTGTTTTCTGTTGACCGTTTAATGTTCTATCTGCACTTTACTTAATGTATATGTGATTGCTAATCTGTGGCTAATAAGAAGAAAAGAAGTACACTGCTTTAAGCATAGAACATACCATAATTTGACATGGTATCAGAGCTAAGGTGAAGACAAAGCTCAAGCAAGAGCAAGAGCAAGAGCAATCATCGAAGAGAAGGTTGGCAAGGCTATCCTAAAAACCTCATGGGGTCCTCAACACTCCTCCCCGCCAAAGACAAGCTCCGTGAGAAGTCTGACTATCACGGATGGAAGATGTCTCTCGATCTGACTTTAGAAGATCAGGAAGTCTTGGACCATGTGAGGTGCAATATTGTTGCGCCTCCATCAAATGCATCCGCTGCTGCCAAAAGCAAGTGATCCAAGGGAGAAGTCAAAGCAAGGAAGATCATCTGGGACTCTATCGATAAGCGCTTGGTGGCCTATGTTTCCGAGCTGACAACCTCCAAGGAAATCTACGATAGACTGGCGAGTTTATTTAAAGTTAATGATGCAAATCAAGTTCTGTTCCTTAGAAATAAGTTGAAGGAAATTAAGAAGGGCAAAGATGAAAGTATGCAAGCATATTTCTTAAGGATCGTCGAGATCAAGAATGATCTTATATCTATTGGGGAAGTAGTTCTTGACAGGGAAATGACTATCACAACTCTTGGAGGACTGCCACCTGAATGGTATATATTCAGGACTACTCTTCTCAACAATAATGTCATCCCAAGATTTGAGGAATTGATGGCTAGATGTATTCCAGAAGAGACAAGGATGGAAGAGCAAGAAATGGCCGCATTTAAAGGCCATCCCTTTGCCTTTTCTTCTCATGCTAAAAGAAGAAACAATTATGGGGTTAAATCCAAAGGAAACACTCAACCAAAGAATGGAAGAAAAGGTCGATGTTACAATTGCAACAAAATGGGCCACTATGCGAGGGAGTGCCCTGATAAAAGGGACTCACACCATGACGATGACCAAAATCACTCTCAAGGCAATCAAAGGAATAGCAGGTCCAATGGCAGAGGTAAAAGAAATGCTGGAAATCAAGGAAGAGGACAACCCTTCAAGAAGGCAAGAAACTCCAGGTATGAATCTAATGTTGTTAACAATAAGAAAGATGATTATTGTCTACCAGTGGCCCTCTCTACCACTGCTCCCCCGGACTCGCTGGGAAATTGGCTTATTGATAGTGGTGCCTCAACGCACTTCACTGGTTACGAAGAAGCTCTCTCCAATTTGATAGAAAAGGAGACCAACCTAGAAATTGTTCTTGGGGAAAACGCAAAATATCCCGTGAAAGGCATAGGGAATGTCACTCTTCAATTGAATCAGGTTAATACAATTCATTTGCAAGAAGTCTTATATGTACCCGATCTAAAAAAGAACATGGTGTCCGTTTCGACAATGGAAGACAAAGGCTACAAGGTAACCTTCATCGATGGCAAGGTACATGTATGGAAAAATAACTTTAATAATGCCTTCACTCTTGGGTTTCGAGTTGATTCATTATATCAGGTCGGAGGAAGTCCGCTGGGTGTCATGTCTTGTGACACATCACATCAGTCCGAACTATGGCATCGGAGGTTTGCTCACCTTCATTATAAAGTTCTACCCAATGTGAGAAAAATGGTGACCGGGATGCCTGAGTTCAAATTAGAGCAAGAAGGTGTATGTACGGGATGTGCCGAAGGAAAGCTCAAAAGGGGACCATTCCCCTCAAGCCAAAGCAAGACCTCCAATATATTGTAGTTGGTTCACTCAAACATATCTGGTATGATGCCTGTGAACTTCTTGGGAGGATATTTATATTACCTCACTTTTACACATGATTATTCTTGCAAGACTTGGATATACTTCTTGAAAAGGAAGGATGAAGTGTTCTCTTGGTTTCGTCACTTCAAAGCCTTGATCGAGAATCAAACTGAAAAGAAGATCAAGATCTTAAGGACTGATAATGGGACTGAGTATGCATCCAATGAGTTCCATGAATTTTGCAAAGAGGCTGGCACTAAAAGGGATACCACAACACCATATACTCCTGAGAAAAATGGTGTGGCAGAAAGGAAGAATCGTACGATTGTGGAAGCTGTCTGTGCTATGCTCCATGATCAAAGACTTCCGAAGTTTCTATGGGCCGATGTTGCGAATATTGTCGTATATGTGCAAGGTACGTGAAGCTGACCCTAACCTTTACTTTAAGGTTGAAGATGACAATCCTCTCATACCGGTGTTCTACGTTGACGACCTCTTTCTAACAGGTGCAAACCCTCTCATTCACAAATGTAAGATGGAGTTGGCTTCTGAGTTTGAGATGAAGGACATAGGACTGATGCACTATTTCCTAGGACTAGAAGTCTGGCAGAAGCCAGGGAAGATTTTCCTATCTCAAGGAAAATATGTGGTGAAGATATTTGAGAGATTCGGTATGGTGGACTGCAAGCCCGTGACTACCCCGATGGAGCTTGAATTCAAGAAGTTAAGAGGTAGTGCTGCCGAACTTGTTTTACAAAATGCTATCGAGTATCGTCAACTCATCGAAGCATTGATGTTCTTAGTGAACTCCCATCCGGATATATGTTTTGCAGTCAACACGTTGAGTCAACATATGGTTGAGCCTCACCACACACATTGGGTTGGTGCCAAGAATCTGTTGAGATATCTTCATGGCACAATCACTCATGGGTTGAGATACACTACCGGAGATGTGAGACTACATGGATATACTGATGCTGATTGGGTAGGCAGTGTGGTGGACCAAAAGAGCACTTTCGGATGTTGTTTCTCTTTGGGATCTGCCTTGATATCCTGGATGAGTAGGAAGCAGAAGTTGGTGGCTTTGAGCACCACCGAGGCAGAGTACATTGCTTCTAGTATGGCCTCTTGTGAGGTGGTCTGGTTGCGAAAGCTCTTCAGTGAGTTGTTTGGATTTACATTGGATACCACCATGATCCTGTGTGACAACTAGAGCAGGATTCGTTTATCAGAGAATCCCGTATTTCATGATCACTCCAAGCATATCGATATTAGGTACCAGTATATTTGGGATACGTTGCAGCGGGGAGCAATAAGGCTCCAACATATCAGTACAGATGTACAGGGCGCCGACATTTTGACGAAGCCCCTGCGAAAGGTCAAATTCTTGACTTTCCGAGAACGACTTGGTGTCGTTCAGAGACCCTCTTATGAGGGTAGAGTATGATGTATTGAGCTCTGGGAGCTCTAGGGGGCGCGGGGTACTTCTTGGAACGACATGCGACCACAGGGTGACTCACCGTCCGCTGGTGGTGCACTATGTATAGGGTGAAAGGTTCAACCTTCCCTTGTGACATCTCGTGGCGACTGTAGGACAGGATGATTAGTTCTCCTGTGGGCCAGGATGATTAGTTCTCCGTGGCAACTGTAGGACAGGATGATTAGTTCTCTTGTGGGCTAGGATGATTAGTTCTCTGTGGCAACTGTGGAACAGGATGATTAGCCTATGGCTAAGATGATTAGTTCTCTTGTGGTGATTGTTGGACAGGATGATTTATTCTCTTGTGAGGCGGTTTAGTTGCGAAAACTCTTCAGTGAGATGTTTGGATTTACATTGGATACTACCGTGATCCTGTGTGACAACTAGAGCAAGATTTGTTTATTAGAGAATCTCGTATTTCATGATCGCTCCAAGCATATCAATATTGGGTACCACTATATTCGGGATATGGTGCAGCGGGGAGTAATAAGTCTCCAACATATCGGTACAGATGATCAGGTTGCCAACGTTTTGACGAAGCCATTGGGAAAGGTCAAATTCTTAACTTTCTGAGAATTACTTGGTGTCGTTCAGAGATCCTCTTATGAGGGTCGAGTATGATGCCGAGCTCTGGGAGCTCTTGGGGGCGCAGGGTACTTCTTGGAGCGACATGCGACCACAGGGCGACTCATCCTCCCCTGGTGGTGTGCTATGTATAGGGTGAAAGGTTCAACCTTCCCCTATGACACCCTGGGGCGACTGTGGGACAGGATGCTTAGTTCTCTTGTGGGCCAGGATGATTAGTTCTCCCGTGGCGACTGTTGGACATGATGATTTGCTCTCCTGTGGACAGAATGATTAGTTCTCCTGTCGAGGCACCCTACCCATGCAGTCTAGGACTCATGGGAAGTACCTCTCATCTGGTCAATGAGTAGGGAAATGGGTTTAGGGACCATTAGTAGTACTATCGATGGATGCATCGTTGTATCTATCGTACTCCCTATGCTAGGATGACCTCTATTGAACTGGGATCAGTGAGAGTGGTATGACACGCTTTGAGACTGACTTCGGGTTAGTGGAGGATGATATGATACATCCTTGGTCATTTCTTCTTCTTCATAGTTCGAGCAAAGCAGAGCAGAGCAGGGCCAAGCAGTGCAGGGCAGTGCATTTGATGGTTGGGATAGTAGCGACGGTTAAACAGATTGCAGATGGAGTTCTCCCTAGTTGAGAGGGGGTGTTAAAATTGGCAACTGGGGCCAAACTCCATGTGGGTCACCTCATTTATGGCAGCTGATATTTTTCCTAGATTCCTCTTGTCGAGAGATGTAGGATTGATCTAAAGATCATCCGATTTTGACAAGTATTTATGGAGATATGAATTTATTTGTATTTACTTGACAAATTGTCAAGGTCGGCCAGGAGTTAAATGTGTGGCACACATGCCCAGTGAATCATATAAATACAAGAGGTTGATTCATTTTCTCATCATCTCATCTCACTCATTCTTCTCTCTCTCCTTAGCTTTGGGTTATACAAGGAGCAGCTTACACGTGGGAAGAAGGAGGACGTATTACGGCAAGGAGGACGCTGAAAGGAGGACGCAGAAGTTGCTGAAGGTCTCTTTGACCTGCGTTGACTCATAAAGGGTGCGGTTTTGGTGTGGTTGCCTCTCCTAGGCAGGCCACAGATTTTGGCACAGAAATTGAGGCAATCCGTCCACAGGTTTGACCAGCGTTGACTACCCTAATTTTGGGCAGCAGGTTGACTTTAGTCAACAATAGTTTGACTGTGTTTTTGGGGTTGTTCAAGGGATGTTTCTTCAGGTTGCTCGAGGGCTAGTTAATCGGAAATTGAACAAGCATATTAGAGGTCAATTTCAACTCGTTTGACCAAGTTTGACTTTGCTAATCTAGAGTTTGCTGCTTCTTTTGATATAAAATTACAAAATTCTGATTTTGTACTATTTCTCTCTGTTGAACTATTGAAGGTAAAGGAATATTTGATCAAAGGGTTTCCCCACATTGGGTTTGTCCTTGCCTAGTCGCCACATCTTGTGTCTCTTGTCTTGGCTTGTTTTTTGTTGACCGTTTAATGTTCTATTTGCACTTTACTTGATGCATATGTGATTGCTAATCTGTGGCTAATAAGAAGAAAAGAAGTAAATTTCTCTATGCATAAAACATACCATAATTTAACAATCGGTGAGACAAAAAACCTCCCGGAATGTAGATCGTCACTGGAAAAGAAGGTTTACCTAGGCAATTACATACATGACATGGGTCTGCTGAGATTATTTACATTTTACACATGCAGAAAAGGTTTACAATATAACATGATGATCAGGCTAATGATGATAGTTGAACGACACGGACACGTCGATCATGTGCTATCCCTTTTGCGAAAAAATGGGGTGTACTGCTATGGGTCGTTGACACGTAGTGGTCAACACACATCATCTTTTCTGGGATGCAATCGTTCATCAAACTTGGAGGTTGATTTGGAGATAAAATTTAGAGGAAAGTTTCAGATTTGTGTTTATTTTAGCAAGTCATCTTCATATTTCTAATTTCTTATTTTTATATGCAAATAAAATTTCAGATTTTGTTGTGCCCTCATTTTGGAAATATTGTTATTTTCCTGAAATCTCTATTTGGGGATAGTGTAGTGTTTTTGTATGTTGTGTTTTCTTATTCTCCTTGGCCTTGCTTTTATATCTTGACATAGAGCTAAATCACTAACCATAGTTTCCCAAGTGTTTGACGGTCGAGATTAGATCTCGCCTCACTTGATACCAAGCCAGCATAACAATGATATGCTTTTCTTAAGTTGAAATTAGGCTAAGTTACAAATGCAAAGTTCTCACACTAGAGCTAGTGTCGTAAGGAGATCTGTGGGAGAATTTTGCATGTTTAGAAACTAAGGTTTGTGTAGAGTACTTTCCCAAGCTACAATCATCGATACTCCCTCATAGCAAGGGAGGTATTATCGCAACTTGAAACTGACTTTGATCTCGGAACTACGTCTACCGCTATGGATGCTACCAATAACTATGTTTACTGCTATGGATGCTCCCTTTGAACTAGAATCCTTCCCAACCACCTAGTTTCGAAATATCCTTGAAGTCTTGCTCTCTTTGGCCTGGTTCGTAGAAGCATCTTGCTCTTGAATATCTTGTAAGGTCATCTTGTACCAAGAGACCTTGACAAATTTGGAGGAATTTGTCAACCGTGACTGCTCCTCCCCCTCTGAACCTGAAGGTTGACTCCCTTTGAGTTGCTCAACCTTTGGAGCTACCTACTCCTTTGTCACTTCCTTGCTTCGTGTCATCGCTTGAATAGGGCGACCCTTTAGCCTATACAAGTTGCTCTCTCTAACTAATATAACATTTCCCTCGTCAAACGGATCCCCTGGGTCTAATCAATACCTTTTGTTAGTTATTTTTGTCTAGAGTAGCAACGGACATGTGTTCTAGTCTCTAGGATGTCTAAGAGGCTAACGAACATGAGATCTCCGAAACCTTTAAATGGTTTTGCTAGGAAAGACTCAGAGACACCTTAATTAGTCAATAATTAAAATGTTCCTATGTCTAACTGAGGAAAATTGGTTAATTAAAGTGAATTCTTGAAGGAAGTTCGATTTTTCTCTAGAGACTTCTATTGATGAGTTCAAGACGACTTGAGCCATCATTTGAGATGTAATTGTGGTCGTTGAGACTCCAATGAGAAACTATAAGAGCAAATCGAAGGGTTTGAAGAAGGCATCAACATAACAAGTATTTTGTGAGCATTTTGAATACCTAGTTGTAGGTATCCAGCAAGGGCATAGTTGAACCAAGGGAAACGTTAGAGACAGAGGGATCAACAAAGATTTGGGAGCAGAGATCGATATTTCCTGAGTATTTTCTAGTGTCAGGGACACAGGAAGAGGGGGCTGGACTCATCTGCAGAGGAGGCCGCTATAGTTAGTGTGACTAGCCAGATTTCTCAGCGTGAGTTGCTAGAGGCAGTGTGGAAAAAGTCGCGATAAAATCGGGATTTATTCCCCAAAATGCGATTTTTTCAAAAAAAGGATTAAATCGGCCGACTTTTTGCCGACTTTTTAAAAAATGAAAAAATCGGGAATAAATCGAATTACTCCCGATTAAATCGGGAGTCGATGGGAAAAAGTCGGCTAACTTAAAAAAATTCCGTCCGCGGGCATAAAAACCAGAATTCGTCGTTTTATTTTTTCATTGTGTTTTGGGCCTTGGCTTGTTCGCTGTGGAGGAGAAACGACTACGAGGGTTTCCAGTTCGAAGTGGGTGTGCATTTGCTAGCCGCTGCCGTCAAGCTGACAAGGTAAGTGGGTGTGCATTTGCTAGCCGCTGCCGTCAAGCTGATTGTTTATACTATATAGCTGTTACGTAACCGGTAATGTAATTGTATGTAAAGTTTAAACTTTAAAGTTAGGATCATTGTTGAGGGTGATACGCATTTCATTTTGACACAATGCCTGAAGCCATCAAATGTGCTAACCATTGGGGGGACTGAAAGTCTGAAACAGAGGCAAAGCACCAAATTTTGGAGGCACAACAACATTTTCTATAGCAGGCTCTTTTAAGTTTTATTCCAGCCTTCGTTTGAAGTTTGAACCATACTACAGGCCTGCTTGGCATAACCTGACCTTTTATTCCATAATGTTAATGGCAAAATGATGTTATTGCTAGACCTGAGATGATTGAAGTTCAGCTGAAGTGAAAATAATTTGCTAAGCCCCAACTCACGTGTAACAAACATGACTCTTATATGCAGCAGAATATTTAGAATACCTGGAATATTGTAATATCGGATGGTCTAACTTCACACTTCATGAACAATTAACTTGCTATTGATATGCTATTATGCATGTCCCCCCATATTCTATCTTGGCATTTGTAATGTAATTGCTGGAAATCAACACATTTATGGTAGCTTGTCACCATTTCTAGAATCTAGACTGCAGAATAGGTCACTCTGACTATACATCACATGACCAATTTAAATGTGAACAAGCGGAGCCCTTGTTGGATTTTTCTGGGCAGTCATGCTCAGGATCATTGTTGAAACTTGAGGGTGATACGCATTTCATTTTGACACAATGCCTGAAGCCATCAAATCAAAATGTGCTAACCATTGGGGGGACTGAAACAGAGGCAAAGCACCAAATTTTTAGGCACAACAACATTTTCTATAGCAGGCTCTTTTATTCCAGCCTTCGTTTAATATTTATGACTGTAATAAATTATTGTATAAATTATGACTGTAATAAATTATTTCACTGTACATACTACATACATTTATGATTTATTATTTAATATTTATTATTTACTAATTTGTTTCTAAATTCTGAGTGCAATACAAATTAGTAAATTACTAATTATAATTTGCTGATTTGAATTTCTTTCCATTCTTTTTGTGCCCAGGTTTAAACTTTAAATTCCAGCTCAAAGTTTAAAACAAAATGCCGAGGGTTTTGGATTCTATGTGGGAGTTTGGTGAGCCTGATGTTATACCTGAAACTGGGACGGTCAATAGAATGTATTTGACTTGCAAATTGTGTGGAAACTTGAAAGCATATGTCAGGAGGCATCAACAGATTAAAATTCCATTTGGGGCAAATTCCAGGCCAAAATATTGAACTTTGCAAAGAGACAACTCCAGAAATCATCCGACGGGCCATTCAATCATTGATGGATAAAGAGGAAGGAAAAGACACCAGGGCAACACTAAGAAACCAAATTGCAGGGGGCTCAAGAGTGGGGGGAATTGAGAGTGGCAATGTTTCTACAGCAGCATCACCTTCCTCACCCATGGGTACATTGGGTAGTGGTACTCATCCTTCTATCTCATCTTTTTTTGTTCCTAGAACAGCAGCTGGTTCACAACCTGGGATTAGATCATCATTGAAAAAAAAGGAAAAGGCAGAAGCTGACAAGTTGGTCAGTAGGTGTCTTCTATGGAGCGATGTTCCCTTCAACATTGCCAAGACAAACCCATTCTACCAGCCTATGTTTGATGCTGTTGCTGTCGTTGGCCCGGGGTACAAAGCCCCCACCTTTGCAGAGTTGAGAGGGCCTCTTCTTGAAGATGAAAAGACTGAGTGCACTGCTAGATTGGCAGAGTTTAGGGCATCATGGGAGCACACTGGATGCACAGTCATGTCAGATGGTTGGACTGATCAGAAGGGTAGGACCCTTCTTAACTTCTTGGTTAGTTGTCCCAAGGGGACAATGTTTATGAAATCTGTTGATGCATCTGACCACATTAAAGATGCACGTTTATTATGTGAGTTGTTGGACATCTTCATTCAGGAAGTAGGCCCAAGCAATGTTGTCCAAGTCATAACGGACAACGCTGCAAATTATGTTGCAGCTGGCAAGATGCTTATGGAGAGGTATCCTAACTTGTTTTGGACACCTTGCGCTGCTCATTGCATTGACTTGATGTTGGAGGATATAGGTAAAATTCCTACTGTGAGGGATATTGTTGAATCATCCAAGAGCATAACAAAATTTATTTATAATCATTCATCTGTGCTTAGCTTGATGAGAAAATGCACCAACAAAAAAGAGTTGGTGCGGCCTGCCATTACATGATTTGCCACTACTTCATATCTCTTCAGTCTCTGTTGAATTCTATGTGGGAGGTGAAGAGCATGTTTCTCTCAGCGGAATGGCGTTCTTTATCTATTAGCCGCAAACCGGAGGGAGAGGGCATATGTAGACTAGTTTCATATGATCAAAGCTTTTGGGCAGGAGTAGAGGAGGTGTGTGCCATTTCAGAACCTTTGGTAAAGGTTCTTCGGTTGGTTGATGGAGAGAAGCCCGCAATGGGCTACTTGTATGAGGCCATGGATAGGGCCAAAGAAGCCATCCGTGCTTATTATGCAGATAAGGGAGACGAGGGGTTGGAGAAACAACAGGTCATATGGGGAGTGATTGATCAGCGATGGAACAATACCCTCCATCGCCCCATTCATGCTGCAGGTGTCTACCTCAACCCTGCATTTTCTTATGCTTGTGGTTTCAGATTTGATGCCGAGGTGATGGATGGATTCTTCACTTGTGTCGAGAGGATGGTGTCATCTAGGCGAGAACGTGAGGAGATTTCTAAAGAAATGGAGGTCTATAGGATGGCCACTGGCACATTTTGTTTTGACATGGCTATTCAGAATAGGACGACCAAAATGCCAGGTAAGTTTCAGTTTGTTTCAAATTTTCAAGTTTAGAATTTCAATGTTTTTTTTTATGTTTCTCATTTTTTTTTTAACTTGTAGATGCTTGGTGGACAAGCTATGGTGCCAGAGTACCAAATCTCCAAAAGCTTGCCATTCGAGTGCTCAGCCAAACATGCAGTTCCTCTGGGTGTGAGCGCAACTGGAGTGTATTTGACAAAATACACTCCAAAAAGCGCAACAGGTAAAAACTAAAAAGATTTCAAATTAATTTTTTTGAATTCATTTGATTAATTTTAATATTTAAATTTTCTAAGTACTAATTTACAATCTATGACCCTAATACAGATTGGAATCCAAACGCCTCAATGACATGGTATACGTCTACTACAATCTTCGATTGTGGGTGAGACAGCTTCAGAAACCTACTGATGTGGAAGCCATCTCATTGGACAATATTGATACCACCGCTGCATGGAGAGTCGAGACTGAGAGGCCAATCTTGGACACGATCCCGGATTGGTTAGGTGTGGATCTAGAGGATGTAGCAGTTGCAGAGGAGGGAGAGCTAGAGATAGAGGAGGAGGAGGCGGAGCAACATCAGGGTCAGGAGGCAGTAGCAGAGCTGGATGAGGATGCTGAGGAGGAGGTGACACCATCTAGGGTGGGCAGCAGCAGCGGCAGCGTAGCACAGAGGCCACCTCTTCCATCAGCTTCTAGAGGACGATTTAGTCCATTTCCTTTTGTATCCTCAAGGGCAGGGTCTTCTTCCTCTAGAGGAAAAGGCAAAGCCATTCCCTATTCCCGTAAAAGGGGAAGAGGATCTCAGTGACTGATTAGTGATTACTTGATGACTTTTAGATGACTCATGATGTACATTTATTATATTTTTTGTTGATATTTTGACTCTTGAGAGTTGAAACTCAGACAGGACTCAAAATTCAGGAGTGGATTCACTATTTTGATATGTGATGCAGCACTAGACTTCATATACATATTATATATTAGCTTTCTTTACATGTTTATGTGGAAATGCATTTATTTGATGTTGTGGATACTCTAGATGTTAAAAAAAATTAAAAAAAATGAATAATTTTGTGTTTTTTTAATTTTGCCGACTTTTTCAAAAAACTCCCGACTTTGCCGACTTTTTCAACTTTTGGACCCTTGCCGAATTAATCCCGACAGCGACTTTTTCCACATTGGCTAGAGGAGACCACATTTCAGTTGCTAGAGGTCGGATTTGTTGTCCGGAGGCAGAGCGAATGGGTTTCAGAGGTAGAGGGAGGCGGGACGACTTGCAGGAGGGTGATTCTTGCGCTGAATGAATTTCGGAGAGCAGTAATGCACATTTCCCAAAAGCAGTGCAAATAGCGTGGGAGAGCGCGAGTTGCTTGGAGAGGGCCAAATCGAGTAGCAGAAGTAGATAGATTGTCTCCATATTATTTTGCCAATGAGATCAAGTTTTGCTAGAGGATTTCTAGTGAGAGGCATCTAGTTCATTGTATTATCAAATTGTTGAATAATAATAAAACCCTCATCTACTGCACTGGTTTTCCCTTCGGGATTTATCTAGGGAAGATTTCCCAAGAATAATGGTGTCAAATTTTTATGTGTGTGTGCATATTTTCTCAGTTCTTGTTTTTATATTCCGCAACATTTTTATTGTGAACATTGGAATAGTGAATTTATTTATATTTGCCGAATTATTCATTTAGAAGACAAATAAACTGTAGTAGTCCATTTTATTGTAATTGTGGAAATTTCACATTGTATCAGAGCAGTAAAGATTAGATCAGATACTCTACAACAAAGGCAACATGGGTTGTATAGTTTAGAGGCATATTTGAACTTTGAAGTACAGAGAACCAGATCTATGCAAGCCATACAGGTTGTGCGAATCGCAAAGAGGCAGCAACTCAATTTCCAGTCCAGTTCGTAGGAAAAGTGTGAATTTTCTTAGAGTTGTAGCAGCATGCAGTGAAGTTGCCGGAAAGGTTTTCTGGTGAGTAGATCAGAGATTCGTAGAGCTGATCTAGTGCAAGGATTTGTAGCACAAGGATTTTGTAGTAGCAAATCAATGCAGGGCATGGAAGAGAAAGAAAACAAGGGTTTCATTTCTCCTGTATTCTCAGAGGTAGAGAATGGCTGATTTATCTGCAGAAAGCGGGCCAAAGAAAGTAAATCAAATAACGAGTTTACCTAGTTTGTAGAGCTGAAGCAGTAATTTCATTTCCAGTTGACGTATCTATTTGCTGGAGGAGGTGCGAGTAGCTTTGGAGGACAAAGGGAGGCAACATATTCACTGAAACGATTTTCTAGAAGCATTTCTCAGTTGCCAAGTCAAGTTGCAAGATCCAGTGCGAATTCTAGAGGTAGAGGGTGCGAATTTGAGAAGGAGGCCGAGTCAGTTTTTGTAGAGGAAACTTAGTGTTTCCAGAGTGATTTGCTAGTTGGGGGAGTGAGGTAAATTTCTTCAGTTTATTGAGTTTTACAAATTATCTCAGAGATGGCTGCAACACGACTATAAGATCAGGACAGGTCAAATAGAGGCTCCAACTTTACAGGTCAAATAGAGGCTAGGATTCTATTCGTATTGGATGAGCATGATCTTAAGGAGTTTGCGACAACTATTGTAGCTATGCCAATAGATCCTATTTTGTTACATGATTACAAGAAGGACATGGCCAAGGCCAAAAAGTTGATCCTAGACGGAGTACGGGATCATATCGTCCCACATATTACAGAGAATAGAACTGTAAAGGAGATGTGGGATGTCATCGTAAGTTGTACTAGGATCAATCTGAGAGTCGGAAGATGATTGAGGATGGTCAAAATGCAGAAAGTCGAGAATGTAATGTCATATCTCACCAGGATTCAGGGTGTGAGATATGAACTTGCAGTAGTTCGAGAGAAGCCAACAAAGGATGAATTGGTGCACACAACTCTAAACGGGTTTACGAAGGAATGGTGAACCTTGATTCAGGTGATTACTGGATGGGATAAGGTACTGGATTGGGAATTCTTGTGCAATGGCTTCACTCACGAGGAGTTGAGGCTCAGTCTTATCGAGGGTACTACTAGATGTAGAAATTTATGTTTTCCCACCCTGGTTTTCAGTTTCACCTTATTTCTCCCATATAGTTAAATGCTCATTCCCATATCCATACATTTAACACTGAAAAATAATTTTTTGCTGAAAACACAAATTCTGGAAATTTTACAGAATGCTGGAAAATGCAGAAATAAAATTCAGCAGTTACAAACAGCCACTAAAACACTTTCAAACACAGATATTTTTGGTCAAGGTGACCCTGGAAAAACCCCCTACAACTCTTGGGGAAAACCAGTTCGAGAGCTCTTCTTTATTTCTGAAAATTGCCTTTTTACAGTGAGAAATATTCAGCAAAAAATCAGCAAGCAAATTTTCAACTTATCTCTTTTCCCGTGCCTCACAACAATCTGGAAATTACAACAAACATGACAACAATAAATGTTGTACGGCCTCCTTGACTTTCGTGCCCACTTTCAGCATTAAATGCTACTGTACGACCAACATTAAATGCGTTGTACAGACTACAATAAATGCATTGTACAGACTGCAATAAATGCACTGTACGGCCTTCGTTTTGCGTGCAAAAAAACCAGCAAACTGCTCCTCGATTTTTGTGCAAACCATTCCTCGAAAGTCATTCCAAAATCTGCCTTTCACTGTGTGCTGAATCAGCTGTACAATTCTGCTCAACCGCTGCCTTGGAATGTGTGCCAAGCTGTTGTCTCCTTCTCCTCCCTGCTCAGAAATCTCTCTTCCTCTCTTGCTCTCCTTCTCCCAATCTGCTCATGAAAGAATGAATGACCTTTTCCTCCATTTCCTCCTTTAATCTAACCGTAAGTGACGTTTGGGTGATCCCTAAATCCAATGGCTGAAATAGATTGAGATTTATGGCTGAGATTAAATGCTCATTTAAATCTCACTTTCTATTTTTTAGTTCACCCCACTTTAATAAAGACCCACTTAGTCATTTATTTCCGCAGTCACTTTTCCTTTCTAATTTTCATTGACTATAAAAGTCACTTTAAAATTAGATTTTAGTAACTTTATCACTTAAAGTCACTTTTAAATTAGATTTAACTTTATAAAAATTATAAAGTCACTTTAGGAGAAAAATTAAATTATTTTGGACACTTTTCCCTAGGCCAAAGATCAAAGCCTTAGGGAACCACCTGTCCTCCGGTACAAACTTTCAACACTGCCTCTTACCGAGGAAGGTGTTCCTCACCACACCCATCTTGTTCCTGAAGTAGTCATGGTTGCCCTGTGGTAAGGCTTTGGTAAGAATATCTGCAACTTGCTCATCAGTGGGAATATACTCAAGCTTCACAGCGCCCTTCTGACCACAGTCTCTGATGAAATGATATTTTATCCCAATATGCTTTGACCTGTCATGAAATACTGGATTCTCCGTGAGTTTAATGCAACTCTGATTATCACAGTAAATCACTGAAGGTTTCAACGGCTGACCAAATAAGCCAAACAACATCTTGCGAAGCCAGATGGCCTCACAACTAGCTAGACTGGTTGCCATATACTCTGCTTCCGCTGAACTCAGTGCTACTGACTGCTGCTTCTGGCTGAACCATGACACTACTACTGAACCCAACCCAAAACAGCACCCTGAAGTGCTCTTCCTATTAGAAGCACAACCTGCCCAATCAGAATCAGTGTATCTTGCCAATCTCACTCCATCCCCCTGCCTGTAGTCCAGACCATAATCCACTATCCCCTGCAAGTACCGCAAAATGTGTTTTGTAGCCACCCAGTGAACCTTCCTAGGCTCACACATAAACTGACTCATCGTGTTGACTGCAAAACAGATATCTGGTCTAGTGTTGACCAAATACATCAAGGAACCAATCAGCTGCCTGTACAATGTGGGATCCACCAACTCGGAATTCGAAGCATGAAGCTTCTTCCAGTTGGTAATCATTGGTGTTGACATGGGTCTACAATCCTCCATGTGGAATCTGCTAAGAATGTCCACAATATACTTCCCCTGCCCTAGGAAGAAATGCCCCTCCTCCTGCCACACCTCCAAACCCAAAAAGTAATGCATCAAGCCGATGTCCTTCATCTCAAACTCCGCCGCAAGATCTCTCTTGCAGTGCTCAATGAGTCTCTCTGCACCTGTAATGACCAAGTCATCCACATACAACACCATAATGAGAGGCTCCTCACCTATCACAATAAAGTAAAGGTTCGAATCTGCCTCACTCTTTGTGAAACCCAACCCCTGCAAGTATGTATCTATCTTGGAGTACCAAGCTCTTGGAGCTTGCTTCAGGCCATAAAGGGCCTTCTTTAGTCTACACACATGGGACTCCTTCTCATGCACCTCAAGGCCCTGTGGCTGCTCAATGTACACCTCCTCCTGTATGAAGCCATTGAGAAATGCAGTCTTCACATCCATCTGGTGGATCTTCCAACCCATCTCTGCTGCTATCGATATAATGGAGTGGATCGAAGTATATCGAGCCACGGGAGCAAAGGTCTCCTCATAATCAACTCCCTCTACTTGGCAGAATCCTCTAGCCACCAACCTCGCTTTGAATTTCTCAATGCTGCCATCTGCAACATGCTTTACCTTGTAAAGCCATCTGGAAGTAACCACGGATTCGCCCACAGGCCTCGGCACCACCTCCCAAACATCATTCTTCATGATAGAAGAATACTCCTCCTGCATGGCCTCTCTCTAGACCTGCTGGCTAGCTGCCTCCTCATAGCTAGAAGGCTCAGAGTTAAGGATGCTGGTAACCATCGCCATATAGCTACAAAACCTCTCAGGTGGTCTACTCTATCTGACCGGCCTCTTCGGCTCAGCAACAGATGAGGCATCTCTCAAGGTGTCCTGAAGCCACTTGGGCTTCCCCTTCCCTAAGCATGCTTCTCCCATAGGAGAATGAAAGTCCTCCTCCTCATCACCATCAGTAGCCTGAACTTCTGACTGTCTGTTTGTTGTCCTCCTGCCTACACCTGAACCTGTAGAAGCTGAGGTACGTGTGAACTGTCCATCAGTGGACTCCCTAGTGAACTGCTCTATGAACTACTCTGCATGCTGCCCGGAGCACCACCCCTCTGGCTCGGTGAGCCACTGCTCACTGACGGACCTGACATCCTCATAGATGTACCTCCTGATCCTCCTGATCCCTGCCCACTGGATCCCTGTGACTGACTCAACACTGCTGAGGGTCTGGATGATCCAGATACTCTAACTCCCGTGACCTCCTAAAGGCCCTGTCCTCCTCGAACTTCACATCCCGCCTGACAACAACTCTCCTTTGTGCAGGAATGTAAATCCGAAAGGCCTTTGAGGTCTCACTGTAGCCCACAAAGATACCCTTCTCTGCGGTGGGCTCTAGTTTGGTCCTCTTCTCCTTGGGTATGTAGGAGTATGTAATGCATCCAAAGATACGGAGATGACCAATATCAGGCTTCTTCCCAGAGAAAGCCTCCTCCGGAATCATGTGCCCCAAGGCACGATGCAGACTCTTGTTCTGCAAGTAAACAGCTATGTTGCAGGCGTCTGCCCACAAGAACAATGGCAACCCCTGATCATGTAACATGGCTTTGGCAACCCCTACGATGGATCTGTTCTTCCTCTCCGTAGCCCCGTTCTGCTGGGGGTTGTAAGGAACAGTGAACTCCCTCCTAATGCCTACCTCCGCACAATAGTCAACAAACTCTCCAAGGGTGTACTCTCCTCCATTGTCTGACCTCAGGGACTTGATCTTCCGACCTGTCTGTGTCTCCACAAGAGCTCTAAACTCCTGAAACGCTTGAAGACCTCACTCTTGGTCTTCAAGAAATAAATCCAGGTCCTCCTGGAGTGATCATCAATGAATAAAACATAGTACTCATATCCACTCAAGGAAACATGAGACATCCAACCGATCACATCAGAATGAATCAAATCAAGTATCCCAGTTGCTCTACTGTCACTGCTGGGAAAAGGGGATTTGGCAAACTTGCCCATCGCACATCCTCTGCAAGTATCAAAGTGATCAATGCTGAAATCTGGCACACCTGTAGTGATCTCCCACAAGGTCCTCAAGGCTCCATGATACATATGTCCCATCCTGCGGTGCCAAATCTCACACAGCGCAGAACTGCTAGCTCTACTGTTGGTACTACTGCTTAATGCCACAAGGGACTGGAATGCAAACTTGTACCCCTTTGCATGGCGTACACCTACCACTCTAGCTGAATCAGCTGGAGTGCCCCTGGGATACATCAACACCTGTCCTCCCCTGAACAGTACCTCATATCCTCTGTCCTCCAAAGCTGAGACGAATATGAGGTTCTTCCTCATCCCTGGCACATAAAGAACATCTGACATCTTCAAGGGAGGTTTGGACTCCCTCTGAAATGTTAGTGTCCCCACCCCGACTGCTCTGACAACTCTGTCATCACCGAGTACTACCTCAATATCAATGCCACTCTCTGAAAGCTTTGAGAAGTACTCCCGGACTCCTTTCATGTGACGTGAAGCCCCACTGTCCACATACCAGATACCTGAAGATGCTCCGCTAATCGAGGGAAAAGCATGCTCCCTCTGAACCTGTGTGGCAGGTGATCCTGCACTAGGGGACACATATGCAGTGAACCCAAACTCTCGGTCAAAACGAACTGCAAAGTCCTCAACCTCTGCTGAAGCTGCCACATTCTGGTTCTTCTCCTTCTTATTCTTCTCCAGACACACAACTGCATAGTGTCCCATCTTTTGACAATTCCAACACTTCACCTTGGAATAGTCCTTCTGTGTGTCACCTTGTTTACCTTTACCTTTGCCTTTGCCCCCACCATTGCTTGTGGAAGTCTGCTTCTTCCCTTTGCCTTTCTTGCCTCTTGTCGACAGTGCTACATCCTCATCCTGCTCAACTGGCTTGGCTGCCCCAAGCTGACCTGTCCTGATCTCTGTCTAAATGCAATCATCCCAAAACCTCTCCCATGTGGGAAGGGTCTCAAGTGCACAAACCCCATCAGCGAAGTTCATCCATGAACGGGGGAGGCCATTCACCGCAATCCGCACCAACTCAGTGGGTTGAATGGCCTCTCCAATTGCTGCCAACTCATCTCTCACATTAGTAATCTTTGTGAGATATCTAGCTGCACTATCATTACCCATCTTAAATGTTCTTCAGCTTCTCCTTCAGGACTATTTTCCGGTTCTCATTGGTATTCTGGTAGAGATTAGACAATACTGTCCACATCTCATGGGCATTTCTCTTTCCTCTAACATGAGGAATGCAATGGTCTTTGACTCCGTCTAGAATCAGCCTATTACCCTTGTTGTTCTTTTTATTATACTCAACCAACTGAGTAGCATTAGTAGGCACAACAACAGGGTTCTGTGTGGTATGCACCATGATATCGCAGACTTCTGCCTCCTCAAAGATACTTTGCGTTCTCTCCTTCCAAACGCTGTAATTTGTATGCCCATCCAACCTATCCTCCACCCTCAATCCCAATGACATCCTGCTGTCCTAAAACTGAAAAATAACACTACTGTAGTAAAGATAAAACTGTTGTTTGTGAAAAATCAGTGTGCTGGAATTTTCTGAGTGAAAAATCAGCAGCTGTAATTTTTTCTCCTTGCTATCCCAAACTGCACTTTAGCACTCAAGCTCTGATACCATGTAGAAATTTCTGTTTTCCCACCCCGGTTTTCAGTTTCACCTTATTTCTCCCATATAGTTAAATGCCCATTCCCATATCCATACATTTAACACTGACAAATAAATTTTTGCTGAAAACACAAATTCTGGAAATTTTACAGAATGCTGGGAAATGCAGAAATAAAATTCAGCAGTTACAAACAGCCATTAAAACACTTTTAAACACAGATTTTTGGTCAAGGTGACCCTGGAAAAACCCCCTACAACTCTTGGGGAAAACCAGTTCGAGAGCTCTTCTTTATTTCTGAAAATTGTCTTTTTACAGTGAGAAATATTCAGCAAAAAATCAGCAAGCAAATTTACAACTTACCTCTTTTTCCATGCCTCACAGCAATCTGGAAATTACAGCAAACAGGATAGCAATAAATGTTGTACGACCTCCTCGACTTTCGTGCCCACTTTCAGCATTAAATGCTACTGTACGGCCAACATTAAATGCACTGTACGAACTGCAATAAATGCGTTGTACGACCTGCAATAAATGCATTGTACGACCCTCGTTTTGCATGCAGAAAAACCAGCAAACTGCTCCTCGATTTTTGTGCAAACAACTTCTCGAAAGTCGTGCCAAGATCTTCCTTTCACTGTGTGCTGAATTAGTTGTACAAATATGCTCAACTGTTGCCTTGGAATGTGTGCCAAGCTGCTGTCTCCTTCTCCTCCGTGCTCAGAAATCTCTCTTGCTCTCTTGCTCTCCTTCTCCCAATCTACTCATGAAAGAATGAATGACCTTTTCCTCCTTTTCCTCCTTTAATCTAACCCTAAGTGACTTTTGGGTGATCCCTAAATCCAATGGCTGAAATAGATTGAGATCTATGGCTGAGATTAAATGCTCATTTAAATCTCACTTTCTATTTTTTAATTCACCCCACTTTAATAAAGACCCACTTAATCATTTATTTCCAAAGTCACTTTTCCTTTCTAATTTTTCATTGACTTTATAAAAGTCATTTTAAAATTAGACTTTAGTAACTTTATCACTTAAAGTCACTTTTAAATTAGATTTAACTTTATAAAAATTATAAAGTCACTTTAGGAGAAAAATTAAATTCTTTTGGACACTTTTCCCTAGGCCAAAGATCAAAGCCTTAGGGAACTACCTGTCCTCCCGTACCAAATTCAACACTGGAAACAATGGTAAGGGATCGAAGGTAGAGAAGGAAGAGGAGAGAAGGTCACTCTTGTAGGGAAGGGAAAAGCAAAGAAGGGTCCCAATTAGGGACAAGACTCTAAAGGAGAGAAGAAGGACTTATCAAAGTTCAAGTGCTTTGGATGTGGTCAACTTGGTCACTATGTTAGGTAGTGTCCAAAGAAGACAAGGGACAAGAAGGGGAAGCAGATGGCAACTTCAGTAGAGATCGAGAATTTGTCTGCCATATTGGAGGATGAATTCCCTATGTTTGCAACATTATCCTTAGATAGAGGAGGAGTATAAAACTCCAGTATGTTAGATTGGGCAAGGCCACAAGGAGGTCTAGATCTAGCCAGGAGGGCTTTATCAATAGATAAGATCTAGTTGTTGGTGTTCTTCAGTTGGATCATTACCTTTGCTATGGGATCCCAAGAGTTATAGTAGTAGGAGGATCGAAGTTTCAGCCAGGCGCAGCCATATGCTTGACAGACAGTGCAGAGCTGGTTAGGCACAATTAGATACTCAAGAGTCAGAAGACAAGTGCAGCGCCAGTTCCGATGACTCAGTAAATCAATGAGAGATCAATACACAAATGCAGTGATGGTAGCAACGCATAGGTAGGGGGAAGGTAGTGTGAATTGGCCAATTGTAGAGAGCAAAGCGCAACTCTAGTCCGAGATGCTCCAACGCAGAGGCAACAATAATGTGAGATCAAAGTGTGCGCAGTAGCATGGTGGACGGTGACTGCCAGAGAATTTTCTTCACAATGATTTCCAGTGACGGGAAGTTAGATCAGCTAGAAGATGTGAACAAATGAGATATCATAGATGTCAGACACCAGCAACATGGATCAGTTCGGCTACAACATATTACCACAGACCAACAGGTGGCTGATATACTCACGAAAGCCTCGGGGAGGGCAAAGTTTGTCTACTTCAGGAAGCAGATGGTAAAGTGGAGAACACCTTCTTCGCTAAGAGGGAGTGTTATTTTTTTTTGTTTGGGGTAGCAACAAATAGGTGTTCTAGTCTATATGATGTCCAAGAGATCTCCAAAACCGAGAAAAGGTTTCGCTATAAAAGACTTGGAGACACCATAATTAAATTAATTAGCCAATAATTAAAAAGTTCCTAAGTCTAACTTAGGAAAATCGGTTAATTAAAGTGAATTAATTAAGGAAGTTTGATTTTGCTCTAAAGACTTCTATTGATGAGGTCAAGATGATCTGACCCATCGGTTGAGATGTAATTGTGGCCATTGAGACTCCAAGGATATATTATAAGAGAAGGTCGAAGGGTATGGAGAAGGCATCAATGTATAAAGTATTTTGTGAGCAGTTTGACTTCCCAGTTGTAGGTATTCAACAAAGGTGCAGTTGAATCAAGGGAAGCATCAGAGACAGAGCAATCAACATAGATTTGGGAGAAAATATCCAAAGGAAGATTTGAATAGTGCCTTAGTCTTTTCCAGTGTTAGGGAGATAGGAAGAGGGGGCCGAATTTATTTGTAGAGGACGCTGCTACAACTAATGTGAGTAACCATATTTCCCAGTGCGAGTGGTTGGAGGAGACCACATTTCAACTGCTAGAGGCTAGATTTGTTGTTCGGAGGCAGTGCGAATGGGTTTCAAAGGGTAGAGGGGGCAGGACGACTTGCTGGAGGGTGGTTTCAAGGCTGTACGAATTTCCAGAGAACAAGAATGCGCATTTCGGGGAGGTGGTGCGAATTGCCTGGGAGAGTGCGAGTTGTTGGGAGAGGGCCAGATCAAGTAGCAGAAGGAAGACGAATTGTCTCTAGATATTTTTTCTAGTGAGATCAGTATTTTGCTGGAGGATTTCCAGTGAAAGGCATCCAGATCAATGTACTCTGAAATTGTTGAATAATAATAAAAACCTTGTCTGTTGCACTGGTTTTCCCTTCAGGGTTTTTCTAGGGCAATTGTCTAAAAATAACCGTGTCAAATTTTTATGTGTGTGTGTGTGCATATTTTTTTAGCTCTAGTTTGTATAGCTTTTTGATTGTGAGGATTGTAATAGTGAATTTATCATTATTTGTCGAATTAATAATCTAGAAGACAAATGAATTGTAGTGGTTAGAAGTTAAATATCCAGCTTATTACAATCATGGAAATTTCACACATTTTCATCCTTAAATGCTATACAAAACCCCTTCTTCTCCAAAATAGAGATAAGATCCAACTCTACTTGCGTTTTTGCATCCACATCCTTCACTTCCTTTTGTGCTTGAATTATGTTGGAATATCATTGTTCCCACCCCCTCCACTTCATGTTTGGTATCAGCACCAAACTCTCCATGTAGTTCTGAGTCTCATTTGGTCAGGTCATCAAATTATTCCCATGCTCTTGTCATATGTCTTGTGGCTCTACTGTTTAGCAACCACACACTTATTGGTAGTGCGCCTGATGTAAGGAAGGCAAGAAGCATGAATTCAGTTTCAAACTTCTTGGTAAACTCCTCCCAAACTTCTATCGATGTAGCTGCAATTGGTTGCATGCCCTTCCCCCCTTCTTCCTCCCCAGACATTGTGAATCATAGTGTCCTATCTTATGGAAAACAAAACACTTGACTTTAGTCAAGGCCTTCTTCTTCTTGGGCTATGTGAGGTTGACTCCTCACTCTACTACTTGGAGCTTTTCTCCTCGTCGCCCGGTTTGAAAGAGAAAGACTCTCATCATCCCCTGTCTTCTAATTCCTTCCGACAATGATCTCTCCGAGATCTACTTCTGGGTGAAGTCATTCCACAATGTTTTCCAATATGGTAGCTTTTCTCATGCTAGAATGTCTACCACAAAAGTAGCCCAAGGTTTTGAGAATCCACTCAGGTTTGTTGTCACGAGCTCATCATTTGGTAAGGCTACCCCAACAACTCCAAGCTCATCATTTGGTAAGGCTACCCCAACAACTCCAAGCTCATCTCGAACTTGTTGAATCCTAGTGAGGTATGATGTCATGGTATCTGATTCAGTCATCTTGGTGTTCCTGAGCTTCTCCCTTAACACTATTTTTGAATTCTCATTGTCACTTTGATATAGACTCATAAGAGTGGTCCACACCTCATGGGCACTATTCTTTCTTGATATGTGAGGGATCACATGATCCTTCAACCCAACCATGGTGATACATTTGGCCTTCACATTTTTCAATTCATGGGCTGTCAAAGCTATAGAGTCTTAAGGAGCTGTAACTTGGGCGTTTGCGAACTCCATAGGCTGTTTTCATTGAGGACCAACACTATCCTCTCTTTCCATTGACTGAGGTTGTGAGTGTTATCCAACCTGCCCTCAAACCTTAGACCAGTTGATGCCATTCGATATCGAAAGATTAAATGAAAACTTCTGGTTGTTCTACATGTTTTGTTGGGCTTCTATTGTTGTTGTACTGCTTGGTACGTGGCTGACCCTGCCCCAACAAATACTAGCAATTGTTTGATCCTGTAACTTTTATGGCCCCTTGCGCCTGCTTCTTCAAACTTGTGTCGTTGCCCCATGAACTGACTTGTTGGCCTACTAAGCAATCTTCGCGTTGTTATGTTTCCAATCTTGGTAGCTCAGCTTGACAGGCGCAGGTTGTAGGCCACCTTAAAATTCACTTTATGGATGGGACATGAAGTACTCAGCTGCCAATTTGTTAGTTAACCTGCTTAAAGCTCTATCTTGTTGGACCACTATTCCTTGCTATCAGCCCTATCTACGACTTAGCCTGGTTGTCATGAGTGCTCTCATCCAAGCTAGCGCTTGCGAGTGGGTTGCCTATGCGCCCTGCAACTGCAACCTCATCCTCAAGCCCTCCCTTCTTTTGGTAGCGATTGTATAGGAGCCACCTCTACCCTTTGTGATGGGAGGTTGGTTGTTCCTTATTGCTGCCATCAAGGTGCATCTTTTTCTATCGTAGCTTGACTCTTTATCGATAGATTTTGTACCTTTCTCCACGGCTCGATAGCTCCAACCCTCCTTTGTCCACTAGTTGGTTATGCATATGTATGTTTTTGGCTGGGTTATGTTCGCGATTGATTACTATCAACTTGCTTCTTGGCTGGTGATTGTTATCTGTGGTTTCTCAAAACCTTGTGCCGCTATCTTCTTTATGACCTTTGTACGGCCGTTCACTACCTCTATTCGAGCCAGTGCATTATGTCCCTTGATGGTTCGATGGCTTTTGACCTTTGTGGCTAGTGGTTCTACTCCCTCTTGTATTCGATGGCTAGGTGTGATTGGATTGTTGGCCACTTAGCCACTAATTTTGCCCTTTTTTTTCTTTATCATGGTTTCTTTTAGTTTAGTCTCTTGACAAATATTTTTTTTAATAACTTTAAAAGTGGGATTTTGGCCCCTAAAAAAATTCCTTCCTTAGTGCAGTCGTATGGCCAATTTCATTTGGCCTTCAAAACGTTTTTTTGCCTTGCACAATCGCAGCTGGAATTGGCTCCGACGATCTTGCATAGACTTGTTACTTTGATTTAGAGATTTATCTTTAGAGTTGTAGCTCTAAAACCATATTAGTTTCCCTACAAACCTAGCATCACTTCTTAATTCCATGTCGATTACAAATATTTTGATTAATTGCATAGCTAGGTTGATTAACACAATCAAATTCATTGAAAGAAAAATACACCAATCTCAATCATGAAATAAATGATACAACAAATTCTACCCGATCATTGTTCTTCATTATCTTTTAGAACTTGCTTGTTTCCCTTCTAGGAAAAATCGTGCAATTAAGGAAATACATACAACTGGATATGGTCCAACTGATCAAGCCTTTCTTGGTTAATCTATATCTCCTCGTTGCCTCATTCCTGTTGAAATTCTAAAGCATGTGCAATAGAGTACAATTTCCTTGCAGATAATTACTTCCTAATGATTTTTCACACAATATTTTATGCCACTACTATTATTATTACACTCAGAGAATCTCAACAATAAATGTAGCGGAAACAGTAATGGTCGTAGAATACCCTTTCATTGTAAGTGAATCTTGAGTTTTTTGAAAATGGCTAAAACTGGTGATGTATTAGAGATACTGAATACCCTAATACATTATACCATTGATGGGATGGTAAAAATCAGCAAGGGCACTATCTTTGACATTTGAACTTGTTTTCAAAATGCACAAGACAAGATCGAGTTTCTACAACTTGAATCTCAGCTACAACAAGATGCACTACAACAAAAGAGTGGTCATTTTGAACTGGTTCTCGTTCAGAACAACTCCCTTTTTGAGTCTTAAGTTGACTCCCATCAACAATTAGAGATTTATCAGAATAGCGAGGGAATTTTAGGAGCAACTTTGCATACGGATGCAGAGGTTCGACCTGCACTTCCCAACCTCATCATTAGACCTAAGGAGGAAGTTGTTAGGAACAAGAACAAAATCGCTCTTGGATATGACAAGGATGTGCCCTTTCATGTTTCAGATTGGTCCAAGCCCATCCAGTTTCATAGTGTTGGGGATTTCTTCATGATGATTCTTCTTCACTTTCTCTTGTTCCACAACCACAACAGATTTGCAGATGCCAACATTTGATCGAGTTGGCCATGTGAAAGATCAGTGCTTTGATCTTCACCCATGTTAGCATTTTGGTAAGCACACTCATCATTCAAATAGATGTTCTAGAAACAAAACTCCTGCAAGAACAAAGATTCAGCTTCGATGGATCGCTTCTTGGCAATGGTCTTCAACCCCCAAGAATATATATCGATCATACCATAGAATTTTCTCTTGAGTATTGATGTGTCTTGCAAGAGATTTTTCTTCATCTTCTCAACTTGTATTTGACAAGGGGGGAATTGATGGTCAACTACTTGCTTCAAAGATTTATCGAGCGAGCCTGAGCCACAACCTAAACTAGAGTGACAGAGCTAGTTGCCAAAGCCTAGAGCTAGAGTTGGTCATAGCCAAATTCAAAGTTGTAGCCCAAGACAAATTGTATGCTCCATGAACATGCTTTTTGGTCGGTGACCCGCCTTAAACCACCATTGGCATTAGACTTTGGTTTTTGCTACATCAATTTATGGTCAACTTTAAACCAGGGAGCACTTCCACCAACAGAAGACTTCAACTTCTAGCTAGATTTGGAATTGTTCTGGGAACCGCTTCAAGTTTTAGTTCAAAAGTTGGTGCTCATCCTTAAAACACCACTGGTAGAGACCTCGTGTTCTTCTACCTCATTTGGTTTGTGGTCTTCCTTAAACTTCCATTTCAGAGAGCACGTCCAACCATTGGATTCCATGCATTTTTGCCCTTTAGCTCTCTTCTTGGACTCATATACACCCCTTCAGATTAAGGGGGGAGGGGGATGTTGGACACTTAATCTGTTAGGGTTGTGTTGTGGAATGTGGATAGTTACTGGAATTCCAAGAAATGTTTGTTGATCTTTAAACAAAGCTCCGATTCCATGTCGAAATTCTAAAGCATGTGCAATAGAGTACAATTTTCTACAAGATAATTACTTCCTAATGATTGTTCACACAATATTGTATGCCATTGCTATCATTGAATAATTACACTCACAAAATATTGATAGTAAATGCAGCAAAAATAGTAAAGAAAGAGAAATATGCACAATAAAGAACAATAAATTTAGCTTGGGAAACCCAACCTTGTGAGAAAACCCAACAATCTTTTCTTGAGGAGAAATTGTCATTTGCAAGATTTACAAATTAGATATTTGTCTAGAAATTTGTGCCAAAATACAAATCAAACCTGGTCAAATCACAATAACTCAACACTAGTCAAACTAGTTAGAAGTCAATGGTGGTCAAACTGTCCTCTTGTGATCAAATTCGGCCTTGTGGTCAACTCGACCATGCAGTCAACAACCTATGGTCACCTTTATGGTCAAACTTATGGTCAAATCCGCATGTGCAGCCCACAGTGAAACCCACACCTGCAGCCACAAAAACTTAGTCAAATAGTTTGTTCAACAACTTAGTCAACTCAGTTAAAAGCTTGGTCAACGCGGTGAAACACACCCTGGTCAAACTTGGTTAAACAACTCGTCCTTCTCACACGTGCATCTAAAACAAGAGAGATAGAATGATAATGATGATCTCCAACACATTTCTCATTAGCTGAATTTCTCCTCCACTTAGAAAAGCTCAATCAGGTTGCTATGTTTATTGATTTGCCTCTCACAAGTCTGTCTATTTATATAGAGCTCTAATGTGGAGTAAACCCCATTAGGAAACATCTCATCACAAGGTGACCCTTCACAAATGGAGCCAACATGTCAACCCAACATTAGACAAGAATTATTTACTCCACTGTTTAGTGAGAATCCCCAATCAATAAACAATTCAAACTGCTCAATAAAATAGATCACTCCACCTTGGAGCTAGCAATGTGAATATAGTGGGCCATTTACCCCTAGCCAAATTAGTAAGGTCCCATGGGTAAATGCATCAATCTTCCTTAGTCAAATCAACATGACCATATGGGAGAAAGTTTGCCCCTATGCCATTCACCCCTAGCCAAATCAGCATGGCCCCATGGGTTAATGCATCATTCTCCCACTAGTCAAATCAACAGGATCCCGTGGGAAAATTTCTAACTGATGCTGCAAAAATATCAATTCCTTGGATCCAACACAATCATTAAGATGCCTCTCTCAGTTTTGTATTGTTGTATGGTGTGTCTTCTTCTTCTCCCTATCCTTGCTTTTATACATAGAACTAAATCCCTAATCCTAATCTCCAAAGTGATTGACGGTCGAGAATATATCTTGCCTCCCTTGAGATAAAGGGCTGATATTAAGACATAATCACTAAAATAATTAATTTTCTTTTCCTAAGTTTGCTTTCGCCCAATAAGCCAACATATTAATTATGCGCTTTTCCTAAGTTGAACTTAGGCTAAGTTACAGATGCAACTTGTCGATTTTCCAAATACCTTCTAATCTGATAATTACTTGTGATTTCTTATGTTAATCTTTCTTCTGTTCACATTCATCATAAAGAAATTACACAAAATATCTCAATAGTAGAAACAAAAAAGCTAGTAGGATCATATAGAGAACCAAACACATGAGACAGAAATTTAACTTGGGAAAACCTCCTTGGGGGGAAAACCCATGAACCTTTTCCTTAGAGAAATGATTTAATTAAATAAAAGATACAATCTGATCTTCCAATTGAAAACAAAGTGAAACTGACCACAAACATACCTAGGTCAAACCTAGTCAATTAGAGACAAATTCGGCCTCTTGAAATTTTAGCCTCCTGAAACCTCGACTTCCTGAAATTTCAGCCCCCTGAAATTTCGGCCTACTACCTTAGAAATCAGGTTTGTCCAGATTCTTGACTTTCCCTTTAAACTCAATTTTCCCTTTTCTTTCTCCTCCTTCGCTTAAACATAAGTGAGTGTTTGCTTGAATAGAAGTATTCTGAATTGCCTCGGAATTGATGAAGTCTAATGGGTATATATAGTGATTGGGTGAACCCAAAGTTGTGTGTCTGAAGGGTCAGGCCAACTTGATCTTTTGGAAGGTTGACTTGACATTCTTGGAGCCAAAAACTCAAATTTAAAAATTCAAATTCTTTTTTTTTGAAAATGACATGAAGAACATGTCTTGAATTTAACATTACATTTATATTTGGATGGCTAAAATAGTAATTATCAAGACTAACCATAGCTACAAAAATCAACACTCCCTCTTAATTAGGGAGGTATTCAGAGTGACTTCACCAGGTGTTCTCTTGTTTAAAAAATTCTCTAGGAAAAAGGTTAAATGAGCTAGCTATGTTGATGTATCTATCTATTTATTGTGGAAAACATCCGACATTAGCATCATGCTCAACAAGGCGTCACTTGGAGCCATTCACTAATTATCCAAGTCGTCACCTGGAACCTAGTCAACACTTGTGACCTATGGTGAAACCCTGGGCTATTACAATTCTTGCATGCTAATTGAATGGTATCTCTCCTTCCTGACACTAGAGGAACTCACTCGCCCACGTAGGGAGCACTCCTGGCCTTGATGCTCTCTAGGCCATTATTCCTAGCCACATTTTATGGCCCCTTATTAATACTTTGACCTGTGTATATTCTGACCTGTAGAAATTTTTGTTTTCCCACCCCGGTTTTCAGTTTCTCCTTATTTCTCCCATATAGTTAAATGCCCTTTCCCATAACCATACATTTAACAAGCTGAAAAAAATAAATTTGCTAAAAACACAAATTCTGGAAATTTTACAGAATGCTGGAAATTGCAGAAATAAAAATCAGCAGTAATAAACAGCCATTAAAACACATTTAAACACTGAGATTTTCGGTCAATGTGACCCTTGGAAAAACCCCCTACAACTCTTGGGGAAAACCAGTTTGAGAGCTCTTTTTTATTTCTGAAAATTGCCTTTTACAGTTAGAAATTTTCAGCAAAAAATCAGCAAGCAAATTTACAACTTATCTCTTTTCCCATGCTTCACAGCAAACTAGAAATTACAGCAAACATGACAGCAATAAATGATGTACGGTCTCCTCGATTTTCATGCCCACTTTCAGCATTAAATGCTGCTGTATGGCCCTCGTTTTGCGTGCAGAAAAACCAGCAAACTGCTCCTCGATTTTTGTGCAAACCTCTCCTCGAAAATCGTGCCAAAATCTGCCTTTCACTGTGTGTTGAATCAGCTGTACAAATCTGCTCAACTGTTGCCTTGGAATGTGTGCCAAGCTGCTGTCTCCTTCTCCTCCCTGCTCAGAAATCTCTCTTGCTCTCCTTCTCCCAATCTGCTCATGAAAGAATTGAATCGAATGTGATCTTTTCCTCATTTTCCTCCCTTAATATAACTCCAAATGACTTTTGGGTGACCCAAGTGACTTTTGGGTGATCTCTAAATCCAATGGCTGAAATAGATTTAGATCAATGGCTGAGATTAAATGCTCATTTAAATCTCACTTTTTATTTTTTAATTCACCCGACTTTAATAAAGACCCACTTAGTCATTTATTTCCAAAGTCACTTTTCCTTTCTAATTTTTCATTGACTTTATAAAAGTCACTTTAAAATTAGACTTAGTAACTTTATCACTTAAAGTCACTTTTAAATTAGATTTAACTTTATAAAATTATAAAGTCACCTTAGGAGAAAAATTAAATTCTTTTGGACACTTTTCTCTAGGCCAAAGATCAAAGCCTAAGGGAGCCACCTGTCCTCCGGTACCAAATTTCAACATGACCTAGGGGAATGTCCACCCCTTGATGCAATAACATCAACACTCCCTCTAACCGAGGAAAACATTCTCAACCACTCTAGCTTGCCCCTGAAGTATACAAAATTTTCAAGCTTGTCCTTGAAGTGTACAAACTTCTCAAGTTTCTCCCTGAAGTGTGCAAACTTCTCCCTCGGACAATGGCTCTGTGAGAATTTCAGCAACCTGCTCCACTGTAGAAATGCATTATAACCTCATTGCTCCCTTTTGTACCATGTTTCAGTACTTGATCTCAATTTGCTTCGACCTATCATCATTGTTGTCTCCTGCACCCGATCAAACAATCCTACGAGCAGTTATTGAAGCCACACTGCTTCACAACTAGCCAAACTAGTTGTAATATACTCAACTTCTACAATCCTGAGTGGGACAAATGTCTGCTTCCCGCCCAAACAGAATCCAAATTGAATCATCATCCTGATGTGCTCTCCTTGTTTCACTATCCGCCCAATCTACATTTGTATATCCTGGCAATTGTTCTTCTCAATTCACATCTAATTGTACTGCACAGGTACCTCAACACATGTTGTGCCACAACTACTCTTTGGACACCTTGATTGGGTGCTTCCTCCGACACTGAAACATATCTTGTTTTGGTAATCCAACTGTTCCCTCCAGCCTCTACCATACTTTTAGCTCTAAGAAGTAACATATCCAACAAAGATCCTTTGTCTTGAACTCAAAGGTCAACTCTCTTTGACACTGAAGCAGGCTTGATAGATCCCTTTATCACAAAAAGAAAATCCTCTTTCCATTGCTTCTTCCTCTGTCATGTGAGTCCTTCTATTCCCGTCAGAAATAGGTCATACAATAAGCAGATCAAGCAAGACTCATCAGATATCTATAAAACCAAGAATGTCATGCCCGAGATACGTACCAAGCCTTCTTTGGTCTACAATCATGAGACTTTTTCTCATGTACTTCAAAGCCTTGAGATAGCTATATGTACACTTCTTTTTCTTCAATTACTCCATTGAGGAAAGCAATCTCCACATCAACCTGGTGTAATTTTCAAAGCAATAATAATAGTTCTAACATAAGCGTACTTGACAACTTGAGCAATTGTCTTGTCATAGTCTTCCCGCTCTTTCTGTGAGAATCATCGAATCTCGATGTATACTTCTCTATGTTGCCTTCTACTGCATACTTGTAGATACACTTGGAATTCACCATTGAATTTCCTGAAATCTTGTAACAGTATTCATTATGGCATCCTTCAAACTTGCTAGCCTGCTTGCTCCCTCTGAACTTGGAGCTTTTAAGGTCATCAGACATGGTTCTAGATGTCAGTACAACTTCTCCCTCTTGAACAAACATCACTTTGGGAGAATCTGCTTTTCGTAAGCTTTGGTTCGTTTTTTCCAATGCTTTCATCTGCTGCCAAAGCCTTGGCAACCTTTATGATGTACCTGCAACCCTCACTAGGAGAAAATGCAAGAATTGATTATAACCTGGCAAAAGGAAACAAAGACGAAAGGCTAACTAATAATAAAGCAATAATAATCAAGGAAGAGAGATATAAAGTACTTATATTTTGAGTATTATAGGGAAATGTCAACTCCCTCTTGATCTTTTAGCCTTCTTGCATCCATCTTGTATCCAATATTTCAAGTCTTCTAGGGTTTACAGACCCTAGATTTACAATTTCTCATTTACATCTTCTGCAAGTCCAGCAGACTTTGAGATATGTAAATTTTTCTTTCAAATGTCTAAAACCCTAGAGTCCCCTTGCCCTAGCATCTGAACTCTATCATGTCATCAAACAATGAAGGATGTTCCATATTGATACCATGCAAAAGTGTTATAGTTTTTGTAGGACTTGTATTCCGTCTCTTTCAAACAACATCCACCAACTATCATCAAGGATAAATATAGCAGGTCGAGTCGTAGATAGAAATTTCCAAGGAGGGAATGCTATATCAATGTTCTTTGTAGCACTGTAGAAGAACCTCGCTCCATCAAGAACAATCTTCAGGTGGCATGAGTACGGTCCAGATTTCAGAGTCATTTAGCAAATTCTATCCATAGGATTTGTTCGCAAATGATTTCTCACGGTCCTTTCAAATTAAGTGGCTCAGCCTCTAGTAAACCATATCAATAGAATTCTGCTTCTGTACATGATCAACATAGCACAATGACAAACATGAATTCTCTTGCTTTCAAATTTAGATCATTGGCCTGAATTTGATCATCAGTATGTCTTATCTGTCCATGAGACTTGAAACAAGTGTATCCATTGTTCATGCTGCCTCAATAAGTGATCTCAATAGGTTTGCTTCAGATTTAGCAAAGTCTATAGCCAATACTCTAAGCTTTTCCTTCTTCAAACAATCGTAGGGTTTGTCTGAGAACTAGGAACTAAAGATTGGCTCGTTTGGCTCAGAGTGGTGATCTTAATTAATGCCTTACAATTTCAGGCTAACTTCCAATGCTTTCATAGAGGCTGCTTTTATGCAAGATTAACCTACCCTTAATCATGAAAGTGTTCATCTTCAGCATGTCACTCTTCAGGCTTGCCAAGATATTTCTGTACAAGTGTATTTCATAATAAACATACTTTTTCTATGGTATTCTTCTTCCTCCAATAGAAAAAATCACAATAGCAAAATGACTTGGTTTTTACAAGAAAACTTTGATTTCCAAACTTGATTTGGAACTCGGCCTCATCTTTATTGTAAACATATAAATATCCTTATCATATTTCTAAAACCTTTGCCATATAAGTAATGGCATTAGATACAATCATAATCTCTGCAAGGCATCTTCTGTATATTGGTCCATCCTCCGATTAGCATGTCTTATCTTGTTTTGGGGTAGGCCTTATGAGTGGTAACACTGATCATTCACGAGTACTTGGATGATAGTATGTAATTGTCATCACTCAAACAAGGTATGCTCTGTCAAGTTCTGCATAGTTCTTGAAATGATCCTTCACAGGAATAGAGAATACTTTGAACTTGTCACTCTACAAGATTTGGCATAAATATGGGTGCTGCTTCATAATTTAAGGATCATTCTTCTTGACACCTTCCAAGCAGATTTTAACATACTTCTTTTGCTGTGTAGCTATAGAGTCCTTGATTACATATGTTGTTTGTGATACATGAAATGAACTTTATTAACCATGAAACAACAGTGAAATCCTTGTTTAAGAGGGGCTCCTTTCCTTGACCTGAATATATAGTTCCTTCTATAATCAGAGGGTTACAAACCACTTTTTGCAAACGGATTTTAGTAGACCTCATGCACAAAAGACAATTCTGCTAACTTCTACACTGGCTGAAGTATTTCTATCTGAGACACTTCAGATCTTCTGAGGTCATCTTGGAGGCCTCTTGGTCTTATATTAGTAGACTTGAGGCCTTTTCGGCCTTCCTGAGATCAGCCCTGTGGCCTTTCGGATCTCTGCATCTAGGTTGAGGATTTTCGTACCTCAACAGAATTCAACCCTTAAAGGAATAAGGCTCTAATCCTTGAACCATGATTTGACTTCAATTGTATTGAGAGTTTTTTTTGATGTAGGGTTACAGGATTCAGATTAGGGCTTTTCTTGGCTGCTTCTATATGGCTGCTCTTCGAACTAGCTCCGAAACTATGTTGATTTTCCAAAGATTAATTACTTATTATTTATTATGTTAATCTTTATTGTGTTCATAATATTTCTTTCTTGTGTTGTCCCCCTCCTTTGAATAGAGGCAAGGATGTTATTTCTCCCATTATTTCTAACAAAATTGGCAATTCCATCATTTCCCTATGGTTAGTGCTAATTTAGTTCATCCATTTGATGGCTCCTTTTGGGTTGCATCCACTCTTCCTTGTTTCGATTTACTCTTTCTCGAGGAAGTTTCTCCTTTCTTCTTTTTCCCTGAGGGTGGCAGAATTCTTGCCTTGGCATATCTCCCCCATTTTTCCTTCACTCCTTCATTGCTCCCATTTAGTAATGTGCACATCTTGTCTCCCAACTAGTCGATTCTAATTGGAAAACTCGTTCATATCACTTTGAGTTGTTGTTTCTCTTTGCAGCTTTTATTGGGACCCTTTGGGGCAATTGTTATGAATAAAATACATAGGAAATAATGGAAGTGATAATAATTATAAATAATGATTAGTTAATTAGTAATTAGGTTGAAGAGACATGTCTAAATGAGACATGACTCTCCATGAAGAAGCACCTGCCTAGTATATAAGGATGCCTCTTACTCTCATTTGTATCATCATTCTTATTCATACCTTTTAATATATATATTCTCGTATCTCAATGGAGATCTTTATATTCCATGTTTTCTGGAGTAGTTAACAGGAAGTACAAACTTTGTTATCAAAGCAGTTCGATCCTTTGTTCGCTTCACCATTGCACAGAGGTAGTTCTTCGATCCAAGGCTTTGGCCATTGAAATCCGTCAACTTCATTGTTGTTGAAGCGTTTCGCTACAAGCTTTTGGAGGGTCTCCAATCCGCTAGTTGGCCTTTGGCCATTTAAAAAAAAACAAACAAAAGGAAAAAAGGTTTAAAAGAAAAAATAATTAAAAATAGACCCCTATATTAAAAATAATAATAAATAAATAATTAAATATATATATATATATATATATATATATATATATTATAATAAGAAAAATCTTATAAAAAATGATTTAAAAACGACTTACTTTGCCGTTGTACGCAACGCTGTCAATTGTCCCTCCTACGCAGGTGCAGGGCCTTTTTGCATTCATCTCACACCTGGATTCACTGGGATTCTGCATTAGCCATTTGCAAACTCAACAATTTTCTCATCTGCCTAGCTGCCGCAACCATCGCACGCTGCCACAACCGTCGTCCATTGTTGTCTCCTTACGTTGCCCCCATGAATTCGTTGCCGCCACCCATCTTCTGCCAGTTGAAGCTGCCTTTCTGGCACGCCTCCCAGTCGTGTTGGCCGTTGACCAAGTCCTCCAATCGCTGGAAGTGTATGATACCAATCACTGCAAACTTTTTCCACTGCCATTTTGTATCGATTCATCACCCTTGTTCGACTGTTGAAGTGGAACGTGACCCATAACAAAAGACACGCCTCATCAAGATTTTCTGGGAGAAAAATTATTATTATAATAATTTTCTTTTGAGTTTGATAGAAGAATCACAAAAAGTTAAATGAATGGTCGTACCATTCATTTGTGGAGGACAAGTTATAAAACATATTAAAAGTTATATAGCATAATATAATTAAAGGGTTAGAAACAAAATTAGAACATAGAGATATTTAGAGAAATATAGTTAAAAAGTAAGTTACGTTTTATATATAAAAGGTTCAAGGGTTCTAGTGGACATAAAAGAAAAAAAAGATTTTTTATAAAGGTTCAAAGGCTAAATAAAAAATAGCTTTATTATATCTTAAAAGATTGGGTCATTAATACAAAATAATGTTAAATTTTGAAGGAATATAAAAAAAGAAAAAGGAAAGTAGGTTACCTTAAACCTGAAGTTATCTTTAAAAGGATCATAAATATATATAGAAAAAAAAGTTTATAAAAAAATATAAAAAATTACGATAAAACAAAATGGAGTCTAAATCGAAATTAAAGAAAGGAAGGTTTTAATGAACCTTACCCAGCTATGCTAAAGCGCTATTTAACATTAAGGGAACTCTCGTAGGAAAACATGTTACTATTTCTCTCTCTCCCACCGAAGATTAAAAGTATATAACGCCTAAAATCGCAAACCAATTAGTGATTCTAGAGTCAAATATAATTGAAAAATTAGACTGTTTTGGCAACAAAAAATATGACATAACTAATTTATAGTTAAAGATTGAGGATTATACATTTATATCGCAATTATTAGTTCAAACCATATGGAGCAATCAAGGTGGCATTATTTTGGGGTCATCGTGGATGGAAATGGTAGGATTCGTCATCTTAAATACGAAGAAAAAGTTTTTAACATTTTCTTACAGGAAGAAGAAAATAACACTCCAAGACGTTACACTAAAGCCAAATTCAGTAACGGCATAAGATATATCAGATATTTCAAAAGTAATTTCTCAAGGTAGTAAAAAAGTATTATAAAATATGCAAAATGAGATTAACAAAATCACTGCTGATAGAAATGAAGAAGTCTTGCGACTTAAGGATCATAGCGAAAAGTTACTAACACAAATTAAAAAGCTTAAGAATGACAAGAAGTCATGAAAAGACAAGTTAGAGCAACTTACTCAAGAAGTATCAAAGTCTCCAAATGTAACAATCCAGGTTGAAGATAAGGGAACTAATACCGATCCAATCAATATCACGATTCACAACCCAAGAAGAGGACAAACTAGATGAAGTAAAGATGTACTCAGAAGTGGCAATACCAGCAACAAAAGATTCAAGTGAAGATCCAAAAATTAACTGTTCAACTTCCATGACTAAAGGAAATCAGGTGCTTCAAATAAATCAGAAAAAAAAAAAACACAAACCAAATAAGGGAAATTCAAATCACTAGAATTCCTTATCAACATCCGAATCACGAGAGTAGACAACTTAATCAAACCACGTATTTAGAATAGAAACAACAAACTGATGTTCCGAAGAATACTAAAGTCAGTGCAATCCATTCATGTGATAACAATTCATCACAAGTTTCCAATCACCGCAAGATTCCATAGAAAATTAATTTAGGATGGTCATATCCATTCTCAGTGCGACAATTTTGTTTATCACTTAGAGGATCATAACGTCTTGCTTCGACGAAGATGACAATTCCGAGACAAGAAAACATCCGAAACAGGAAAAAGAGATCATGCCTTTCATCAGTAAGCTTTGAGGACAAATATTTTTGAGGAAGGCAATGTCATGAATAAAATATATAGGAAATAATGTAAATGATAATAATTATAAATAATGATTAGTTAATTAGTAATTAGGTTGAAGAGGCGTGTCTAAATGAGACATGAATCTCCATGAAGAGGCCCCTGCCTAGTATATAGGTAGGCCTCTCACTCTCATTTGTTTCATCATTCTTATTCATACTTTCTAATATATATATTCTTGTATCTCAATGAAGATCTTTATATTCCAAGTTTTTTGGAGTAGTTAACAGGAAGTACAAACTTTGTTTGCTTCAACAATGACAAATTGTCTGCAAACCTAGCATTCAACACTTAATTTCTAGTAGAGTTAGCAGAGCTATTGATTAAATTCATAGCCAGGTTTATTGACATATTAATACTTTAGCGGAAGCACGCTCAATCTCAATCACAATGATAGAGATTTCTTCCTAATCATAGTTCTTCATTAAAATAACCTCAAAACTTACTTGGCTTCTCGTCCTAAGAAAATGGCCTAGTTGAGAAAATACAAATGCCTTGGATATGATCCAATAGAAACACCCTAGATTGGTGCTCGATCTCCAAGCCCCATCCTGTACTCGATCACATTTCTTCTCCTAAGGCTAGTACCATTGTATGGTGTCACTAAAGTAATTTACTTCACTTTTCCTAAGTTTACTTTAAGTTAGAGCCAACATAATACTTATGTGCTTTTCCTAAGTTACAAAGCAACTTTCTCAACTTAGAGCAATCATCCTAGGGAGATCTTGTGGGTTGCTTCTACCCATCTAGACACTTAGGCTTGTGGAGAAGTACTTGCTCGAGCTACGAACATCAACATTCCCTCTTAGTGAGGGAGATACTTCTCCAATGTAGTCCTGACTTGCATCTGCTGCAATCACTAATCCCTCTGAACTAGAAGACTTCCCTGCCATCATCCTTGAAGACACGCTCCTTGTGAACTTGTCCCTAGAAGCCTCATGCTCCTGAACATCTTGTGTTATCATCTCATACAAAGAGACCTTCCTAAGAGAGTGGGAAGATTCTGCTCACTATTCCTGCCCTCCTGAACTTGAAGGCTGACTCCCTTTGAGTTGCTCAACCTTCGGAGTTGCATGTTTCCTGTTCTCTATCACTGCTCTACTTCATGCATGGTTGCTATGCTTCTACTTGTGACCCTTGTGCGAAGTCCTTCTAGCACCCATAAGAAAGATGTTGGTTTATAGATATGCAAATATCTTCCTTGTGGGTTTGTGTCGGTCCTTTGAGACACCCACTAAAGTATATCGAATCCCCCGATTGGTACAGTCTCCCTCTCTTCTTTTGAGGGTTGACCTCTACTAATCCTGTTGGAAATCTCAGTGCTGTACTTTGTACCATGCTTTGTTGTCCCTGCTGGCACCTCTACTCATAGCCTATTGTGACAAATCCCTTTCCCAACGGCTCATTGTTTCCCATTGCATCGCGCAGTTACTTGATCATGCCCAACATGGCATTCTACCCACGAGATGATCCTCTACAACTTGTATTTATGGCACCACTTGCATCAGACCCTTCCTGTCATGACCCCAGGGCCTCCTATGGTCACAAGGCACCTTTTGGGAACACTTTGATCCCTTCGAGGTGTGGCAATAACATGTTTCACCTTTGCCTCATGGGTCACAAAGCTACTTCACCGAGAAGGTGACAGAGCTACTTCACCCCGACTACGCCTCATGGTATGTTCACTTATATAATCTCTACATCATTTGTTATGCAACAAAATATTATAACTCTTCGATATAGGGCAAGCAATCTTACTGTCACTTCAATTAAACCTTCATTCATATGAGAAGTATTATTGCCATATTCCATTAATACAAATCATGAACATCATATGCAAGACACCATCATCATACACGTGCACAATTTCAATCGAAATGGCCCTCAGGCCTTTTACTTTTCTTAAAATGCACATGTACAATATTTACCCATGACAATGTCTCGACCCAACGAAATCTCAAAGCGAGAATCCATAGAATATATAAAGAAAACCAATGCAAAACTTGTTGACCCCATCGGGCCACCCTGCTACCTTACTGTGGGTTGTCCCTTCTTCAAGATGGGTTGTATCTGCTTTTTGGTCGGGCCAGTTTGGTTAGCTTGTCTTTACCTTTTTGGCTCTAGAAGACTAGCCCAAATTGTCCTTTCCTCCATCTTGCACTTCGTTCCTCTTCAAACGATGTGTGTGTGCGACTTTGGCTATTGTTTTATGCCATGGTGTGAGTCATGTGTTTATATAGTGTGTCCCAGATTTGTGCGGTTCACGTTCGGTTGGCTCACTCACTTTGCATGCCCATCATTTTGTCTCACTCTATGTGTCGACTTGCCTGAGTGTTGGGCACTTTGGGTCGGGCCAACTTTTGTTCTTCGTGTTGTCGCACAGAACGTCTAGGCACCGTGACAACGGCTCAGATCAGGTGTTGTCACCCTAATCCCCAATCTCTCCGTTTAAGCTATCTCCCTACAGCAGGCTAAGGGGGGTAGACCCTATGGAAAAGTGGAATGAGGAAGAACTAGTTGGGAACCAGCCAGTTCGAGAGACCCAGTGGCTGAGAAATTCTAACATAGCTGGTGCCTCTGGCGCTGCAGAGAATTGTGGCTGAGAAGACTGCAAGGTCACTGTTTTAAGTACTATTAAAACAGGGTTTTCAAGAAAATACCGATGGAGATCTATCTGTCTATCGACCAAGCTTATGCTTGGAAGTAAATTTTATCTATGCAAAAAACTTATATGCAAATGCATCGGAAGATGAGATGAAGTTAGACTCGAGAATGGAAAAACACTTATGCTACAAAAGCCCTCAATTACCCAAATGAAATGCTCGCCTTTTCTTAGATGAAGACTTAGAAAATAAACTCATGAAGATACTATAGTTAAAACATCAGCTTATTTCAAATCTTCTTGATACAATTTAGCTCAAAGAGAACAAAAACAACTTTGTAATTCAATATCAATGTCAAAAAATGCTCAAAAAATACTCAGTTTATGAAACAAAGGATATGCATTTTATCACAATTCCATGACAAAGTACTTAATTTTCAGAAATTAATTTTTAGGACAACAGTAAGAAAAAGTTTATGACAACAGCAATATGATGATGAAAACAGTAAGCTATCAATGATATCTTTATGCCAAAAATTTACCGAAAATTTTCCAATCTTGCCCACATGAATAATCATAAATTTTCAGCCTGTTATGATGTGATTTCCGAAATTATATTAGATCTAATATACTTATTACAACCAACAATTAAAACATAAAATAAGCCTAATGATGAATGCCCAACTCAAGAAATTAATTCCTTAATGTAATAAACAATTTAGACATTGATTTTAGGCTAACCCACATGAAATTTTTCCACTGTTATATTTTAGACTTCAGAAACAGAATTATTCAGAGATAACAGTGACCCAAAATGTAGATCTAGGCCAAATTCTTGATACACATCAAACATAAATGACTTATTAATGTATTTAACAATTTTTTAGTTAATTTCAAACCACTTGTGTTTTTCACCACTATTAGAAAGGTATATGACTGTTGTAGCAAATAGTGAGGAAAAAGATGGTTTAGAGATCAAGCCCTTAGGCCCTAGGCCTTGAAGATCACTTGCCCAAGCTGCCAAAAAAATTTCAATATCTGAAACACAAATTTTTACAAAATTTTCTAAAAAAACCCACCAATGATTAGCTTCAGAAAATCAAATATTCAAATCAGAAATGGAGCAAGGGAATCTAGGGCCAATGAGAGCTAGCACTAGGCCCAATAGAACTAATGTTGGGCTAGGAGAAGGCAGATCTGGGCTTAGGTGTCCCAAAACTTGAAACCCTTGTTCTGAAAAAAAAAAAAAAAAAAAAAAAAAAAAATTTGCTTCAGATCTTTAGATTTATTGCAAAATTTTTAATGGTTGGCCTTGTCAAAAGATTTGGGATAAGATATTGCCCTCTAGGGCCTAGATTTGTATCAAAACCCTCAGATCTGCTTGAAAAATCTTAGATCTGAAGATTTACTTAGTTGATTTCTCAGATCTATTCCTGCAAACAATCTTTGAATCCAGATCTTGCCCTCTAGGGTCTAGATCTAGCTCAGATTTGAAGATTTACTTGGTTGATTTCTCATAACTATTCCTGCAAACAATCTTTGAGCTTGGATCTTGCCCTCCAGGGTATATATCTAGCTTAGATTTGAAGATTTACTTGGCTGATTTCTCAGATCTATTCCTGTAAACAATCTTTGAGCCCAGATCTTGCTCTCTAGGGTCTAGATCTAGCTCAAATCTGAAGATTTTCTTCGCTGATTTCTCAGATCTATTTTGCACAAGTGAAAAGAGAAAAACCCAATACCTAATATGTACAAAAATAGAGAAAATCCCAAAAACCCAAGTGTTAAATTCAAAATTATGTTACAAAATTTCAGATCTACACAAGTAAATAATTGACCTATACAAATAATTTACGAATCTATACAAATAATTTATAGATCTATCAGATCTGAAGAGTATGAGTCCAACTCTGCCCCAGATCTGATAATATAAGACTCTTAATAGCCAGATCTATCAAAATTTCTACAAAATATTTAAAAGATTTTAAAATTTTAGAGAGGTACTAGCCCAAAAACACCCTACAGAAAAAAGATTATTGTTAGATAAATCTTGAGGCTTATATGAAGTAGGCTTTTTAGAAAATATGTGTTGAGAGTTAGTTGGTCCAACCGAGGACTCTCCCCAAAATCTCAATGAGAACTTGAGAAATCTTCTACAAACACTAAATCAACCATCAAATCAAGTAGAGAAATAGAACAACAATAAAATCTCGAAGAAATAGATATACCTACTACTTCAATCAAAATTAAAAATGTTACCCTAGATCCAACAAACTGAATAAGATACCTGTATTTAGATTATTTTAAAAGAGCTATTGATTGATATTTTTCACATAACATTAAGCAGAAATTAAAACAATGTTACCATAAATTCATGAAAAGGAACACCACAACATGTTGAAACCCCAAAGACTTTTGCATTAATTCAAAAAAGTATACAAGAGAGCTTGAGAACACGATTCAAAGATCGATTGATCTCAATTGACAACTGACCTCCTATTTAAAGATAAATCTTCCAACGACTAGTTTGAGTGATCTTTGTCAAAGTAATCTCGACCGTTGATGAGGATCAAAATTTGTTTTAATCTCATTTGTCGAAATTTTAATTATTGAGGAAATTTCGAATTTTTCAATTTACAACATTTTAATTAATTCAAAAATTAAAATTTTGGATTAATTTCCTCAAAATTTTGACTTTGACTTAACCCCAGGGACTAAAGGCTTAAAATTTAGCAAAATAATTAATTAACCTTAATCCCTGGACCTCTTAAAATTTAATTTTTAAAGGACCCACGAATTTTGCTTTTGGAAAATTTAAATTTACTTAGAACCTATAATTAATTAAATGTTTGGCTTAGGATTTTAATTAATTTTGGCTAGAAAATTTAATTAATTAACTTATGAGGAGATAAACTATTTTTCTAACCTTCAAGACACTTTACATCATGATTTTCACATTTTTTACATCTCAAGGGGGGAAACCCATTTGCGAAAGACCCTCATAGACTACCTAGTTCTGCGACACAAATATAATCTAGCAGATCAAGCAATTTGTAATAAAATAACCTAACCAAATAGCTAAGATTATCCCCAAATCAATTTTACATAGACTCGATCTAGAACATTAGGACTCCCCTAAGATCCCAGTGACAAAATCCATTCCGGCTTTGGGGTAACGCTGAAGGAAAACTCTGCCGACCATCCGAGAATGGATCGGTGAGACAAAAAACCTCCCGGAATGTAGATCGTCACCAGAAAAATAGGTTTACCTAGGTGATTACACACGACACAGATCTATTGAGATTATTTACATTATACACATGCAGACTGGGTTTACATTATAAGATGATCCTCAAGCTGATGATGATAACTGGATGGCAGGAACACATCTATCAGGGGCTATCCCTTTTGCGAAAAAAAAGGGAGTGTACTGCTATGGGTTGTTGACACGTAGTGGTCAACACTTCCCAAGGGCCCTCAAAATTTGTCCCTCTCAATGCTAAGTTTCGTTTTAGTTGACTTCGTCTTGTGCCCTTGGTTCATTGGTTGCATCTTGGTGCACCCTCCACTCACTATCTTCGTCTTATGCCCTTGGTTCATTGGTTGCATCTTGGTGCACCCTGTTTGCCCTTGGAAGAATTTGATTTGGTCAAGGAAAAATATATTTTTAATGAGAAAACCCACATGTCACGACAAAAAGAACAGGTCGACCTAAAGACAAAATTGGGTCTCCAAAATCACATAAATATAACTCATTAGCACTGCATTTTTGACACACATCTCACACATATTCTTTTTCTCTTTGAAGGTTCGTACAATCTGAAATTATTGGTCTTATTTTCATACGTGCGAGTAGGAGAGATAATTTCAGGAGCATGGAAATCTGTCTTGGATCAACCTTTGACCAACGTTGGATTTTTGGAGATTGGGCATACTTTGACTTGGTTTACTTCTGATTTGGATTTGTTCTTGGAGGTCGCATTATTTGGTGCAAAGATTGAGGTTTTCTGGGCACTTTGACTACAGTTGACCCCAAACTTTCACTGCAGGTTTGATTGTGGACTTTCCCTCTTTGTTGACCAAGTTTGACCGAGTTGTTTGTGGTTGTTTTGACTGAGCTTTGACTTGCTTGGAAGGATGAATATGTTTACCTTGTGACTGAGCTCATTTGGAGGTTATTTGACCATTGACTTGTGATTGGTTAGGGCATCTTTGATCGCTGTTGACTTTGACCAAATTTGACAGTTTGACCAGATTTGACTTTGGGGCTCATCTCTTGGTTTTTGGATATTGTTTGATTGGAAAGTCAAAGTTGTTAACCTTTGACTCTTGGTTGATGAATTGGATCATTGTATCTCTTTGCTGAACATTTTATGACAATCTAATATGAAGAAGAATTTGAAAGGGTTTCCCCCTTGTGGGGTTTTTCCTTGGTCCTTGAAAAAATATGGCGTCTCTTGTTATTAGTCTTGATTGTCTTCTGCTGTACATTGCATTTACTATTTTATCTACAATTTCTATTTGTTATTGGAAGATTAAATTGATTGCTAATTGAAGAAAATAGTTGGGCTAAAGTGATTGTAACAACATAGAACAATGGAAAATTAACATGGTATTAGCGCTAAGGTGATGACAAGCCCAAAATAGACAAGATTGAGGAGACTAAAGCAATCATCTTTGGAAGAAGCTGAAGAAGCCTAGCTAGTTTGACCAAGATGTCTACCTCTTTCTTCAAGGACAATGTGAAGTTGGGTGACCCATCAAATTTTGCAGCTTGGAAGATCAGGTTGGAAGTCACATTGGATGAAAATGATGTACTGGAATATGTGGAAGGAACAATTTCTGAGCCTCTAGAGAATGCTCATGATGCCACCAAATCCAAGTACAAGAAAGGTGAGATCAAGGCTAAGAAAATTCTTATTGTTTGCTTGGAAGATCATTTGCTTGTTTATGTTGGAAAATTGAAGAAGTCTAAGGAAATATATGATAAGCTGGTTGGGATGTATGAGGTGAACAACTTGAATCATATCCTGTCCTTGAAGAATAAACTCAAGGAAATGAAGATGAACGAGGGGGAACCTGTGCAATCCTATGTCATGAGGGTATCCCAACTAAGGGATCATTTGCAAATCGCTGGTGAACATATATTTGATAGAGAGTTGGTGATGGTCACTCTTCAAGATCGTACTCCTATTTGGGAACCAAAGAGACCAGGATGATTTCCAGAGGGAGGATTGAAAAGCATGAAGAAGGAGAACCCTCTGCATCTGCTGCCCAAGACAATAAGAATATAGGAAGAGGGAGAACATCTAAAAGATCTCTCCCAGATTTCAGGGAATCCAATAGAAGACTCATAAAGGAATTATCAAAATTTGAGTGCTACAACTGCCACAAGCGTGGTCACTATGCTCAAGAATGCCCGCAAAAAAGAAATGCTCCAAGGTCTAACCGTGGCTTCAACGACAGGTTCAATGATAGAAGAAGAAGTGATGAACGAAGGAGAGATGAGAGAAGAAGGAGAGATACCCCTAATGATCGAGAAGGCGACTATCGTCCACAAAATAGATCAAGGAACTCAAGGTATGAAAACAATGTCGTTGCTTCTCAATATGAATATGTTCTTATTTATCCCCTTTCTAGTTCCTCTCCTACAGATACTTTGTGATAGTTGGTTAGTAGAATATGGGGCTTCTAAACATTTCTCTAGGCACAAGGAATTCCTCTCAAAATCTAGTTGAGAGGGAGACAAATCTAAAGATCATCCTTGGGGACAACTCTACATATCCTGTGAAGGTTTTTGGATCTGTTAAATTTCATTTGGAATCTAGGGAATCCGTTCTTCTTCATGAAGTAATGTATGTTCGAGATTAAAGAAGAACTTGGTGTTTATATCTGCCTTGGAAGACAGAGGGATGAGAGTTGCCTTCATAAAAGGAAAGGTCCTCACCTAGCCCATGGTATCTCACATGAGAGATGCTTTCACCTTGGGATCTAGAATTGAAGGACTCTATAGAGTCAATGGAAGACCATTGCAAGCATTGGTTCACGATAACAATCATCAAAGTGAGCTATGGCACCGAAGGTAGGCACATCTACATTATGAAGCCCTATCGAAAGTAAGAAAGCTAGTTTCAGGGATGCCTGATGTTCCATCTAGTCACGATGGTGTTTGTTCGAGATGTGTTATTGGAAAGGAGTCAAGGGGACCATTCCCCTCCAACAAAAACAAGACCAATCTTATTCTACAACTCATCCATTCCGACTTATGTGGACCCATGCCAATGCACTCTCTTGTTGGCCATCTCTACTACATAATCTTTATTGATGGCTTCTCCAAGAAAACATGGATATTCTATTTGAAGCATAAAGATGAGGCATTCGATATGTCCAAGGACTTCAAGGCATTAATAGAGAATCAAACAAGGAGGAGACACAACGTTTTCAGGTCTGACAATGGTGGAGAATATACCTCAAATGAGTTTGTTGACTTCTGCAAAGAGGCTAGAATCAAGAAAGAGACTATTGTACCATACAATCCAGAGCAAAATGGTGTGGCTAAAAGAAAGAATAGGTCTATTATTGAAGCTGCTCGAGCCATGTTACATGATCATAAGATACCGAAGTTCCTTTGGGGAGAAGCTAAAAATACAACATTCTATGACCAAAACATGGTGCCTCATCAAGCTCTGGATAACAAAACTCCCCAAGAAGTGTTCACAGGTGTGAAGCTTGATATTGGACATTTAAGGATATTTGGCGGCCCTGTATCTTTTCATGTGCCAAAGGACAAGAGGAACAAGCTGGAAGCCACTGGAAAGAAAGGTACTTTTGTTGGGTATTGTGACAATTCTAAAGCTTTTAGAATATATGTGCTTGTTCAAAATAAAATTGAGTTTAGCAGCAATGTAATCTTTGATGAAGATGTTTCCCTTGGAAAAGCAAGGGACCTTCCTTTGCCTCCTTATGAGAAGAAAGATGATGACATGGATTTACTAGATGGCCCTTCTGTGTTTGAGCTAAAGAAAGATGTTGTTGATGATCCCATGGAGCCTATGGACCCTTTGGATCCTCCTCCATGTGATCCCCTTATCAAAAAGAGACCTCTTTGGCTTCATGACATATTACAAGATGCCGAAAGACCTGTTCCTGCCAAAGGGACCTTTAGAGAAAGTAAGAAGCCTTGCTGGTACCAGGGATACGTTGTAGCTATGAGCTCCATCATACAAGTTGATCCAAAATTGTGCAAAAATGCATTTACTTAGCAAAATTGCAAAGTGGGAACTTCACATGATATCATCATCGTTGGTGTCGTAGATAGGGTCCTTGTCAAAATGATGCCCATGGATTTCCCATTTCCTCTCTTCAATATGCAAGAAATCCCAAATATCAAGCTCTAAAAGGGTAGCTGGATCATCTTTTCCAAGCTGCTCATGATGTTTAATGAATGCTTCCTCTTGAATATCTAACAATTGGCATGCTTAAAAATGTTTAAGAAAGTCATCAAAGAATGCTTTAATAGATGAGATGCGCCTCAGTTTGTAATTATGTAGCCATGAATTATGACCTTGGAGAGATATCATGAATAACATTATGGGGACATCCCAGTGAACCACTTCAGCCTTAGATGCATGTGCAACAAATCTTGCTACATGAGTTATTGCAGAGAGCGAATCACCATATAACTAGGGCGTCCCACGTATGGTATTCCAGTGACATGATTAGGGTGCCCAGGGATAGAAGCAATGTCGAGAGAAGTAAATTCATCGAAATAAGGCCTCCTATTAGTTTTACACATATCAATTATGTAGGAGTCGCCAGGGTGAAATTAAAGATGCGTAGAGATGCTTGCTTCACCCTACAAGCATTGACCTTAAATTTCAATGAACTAGGGCTCTGTTCTTCCAATGGATTCGCCACAAGGATATATCAATGATGTCGTATAAGTACAAGACACATGTCTCGTGTCCTCGACAATGACGCCAAAAAATGTTACCGCACAAACTAGTAGCGTCCTAAAGGGGAACGTAAAGGGACAACTACTAGGGCACAACAACAATTTGGGACAAAGGGCCACTGTCACCAAAACCTATGTCCCCTTCTCTTCTCGTATTTTCACCTATGGGAGGAGTCCCAGTATCCCTCATTTATGATAGATATTCATAGGATAAGTTTGAAGTGAAGCAAGATGGCTTATTCAATTGAAAGGCTCAATAATGATGCAAGAATTGGGAGAAGCAAGAAAGGCTTTCCATGAAAAACCCCTTGTAATAGGTAGCTACACAAGACCTAGGGTTGATGTATATGTCAAAGTACGGGTTCATCCAAGGTCGGGGTAATTAAGAGAAAAGGCTTTGTATGGTGTACTTCAACAAGTAGTTGAGCATAAACCTTTAGGAAATCCCCAAGTCAAAGCAACTTCAAGGGTTCCCACTTGGTACGAAGACTAGGGCATCAAATATTTTGAAATCCAACTGTGAAATGACCACAAAACTGGAGGATACCTAGAAGAAACACCAGCGCAAAAAGCTGTTGGATTGGTTTCGCGAGATCTCACTCCTAGGGAATTTCGCACCAAGTCCTAGAGGGGCACTACCTATTCTTGAAGGGACGAAGAAATGAGGAGAAAAGAAGGTGAAATAATGATGTTTCGTTAAGTGATATGATCACCAAGGATTTCCAGACGAGTGCCTGTCTATTGGGAAATATGGAGTCAAGGCTTATTTTGATTTGATGATTTTCACTTTATCAAGGAGACCTATGCAACTTCGCTAGCCCTAGAAGAAGAAACATGACAACTACATGAGGATTTTATACTTCGATGACAATATTTAATGGAGTTTCAAGAATGCAATACACAAGATTGACCTCTAGAAACATTCTTTCATCACTGCTTATGAGTAATGCATTCAATTCTTCCAACAATTTTAACATTCTCACAAATTCACCTTGAATTAGGGGCACATTAAGCATCATGAAATGAAATTCCATAAATTAGACATTAAACGAAGTAAAATATAGCATCAAAGAGCACTTACAAGACAATGAGAGTATATCCAACCATTAACATTGCAAAAGGAAGGTCCAAGAAAAGATAGCGAAAACTTTCCAAATGTCAAAGTGCATCCCAACAACAAAATTTCATCCAAAACTGCAGTTCTGAGTTCTTTTCACAAGAGAAATCGAAATCCAAGTGATGATGGTCAACAAATGAGGCTTACTTTTATTTATATCAGCCTCAAGGGGTTCGATTTATTCTAATTAGCCTAATAATCCCCTTGAAATAACTATAATGTGCAAAATAATAATCTAATTGGTGACAAGCCCACCAAATCGCTCAAAAGTACTCAACAAGCCTTCCTAATGAGGCCGAAATGATAGAAAAATGGTGCAAAAGTGTTGTTGGAAGGCGTAGATAAGTCCTCAATGTGCAGAGATGAAGAGGAGGGCTCTCAAAATAATGAATAAGGGGATGGCCCCTTGGTTTCCAAGAAAAAAATATGTGGTGCTCCCAAGTGGTTCTGGGGCACTATGAATGGTATCATGGGTCTCCAACTGGATCTAACATGTCCATGCTCCATCAATAAGGGCTAAAATTATGATACAAGCCCTCCCATGTCTCCTCGAGTGAGACAAAACCTCGTCTGGGCTTTGGATCAGCTGCCAAGTGTATGGTGCAAGTATGTGGTCGACTGGGCAACATGGTCCAAGTGCGTCATCATCTTTGTAGAGTTGGGGCATGTGCAAGTAATGTGTGGTGCTGAATAAGCCCATCGTGTGGCTAATCACTTCTCTATTGTGGTGGAGGCCCATGGCTCTCAACGCTCACGCTACAAGTGCTATCATGACCCTTTGGTGGGCGTGGATCCCATATAGGGAGGCCAAGCACGAGGTGAAGATCCACATGCAATCTTGTATAAGATCCAATGTGTCTCCTTACCTAACAACACAACAATTCATTAGAGAAATTGAGTGAATAGGCTTGCAAATCAAGGGAAAAAATGGACACTTCATAGTGGCATGCCCCTCCATATGGTATTTAGAATGTACAAGTGTCCCCAAGCTCAAGAGGGAGATTAATAAAGGATCCTATTAGGTGGTTTTAACCTCTAAGGGAGTGGGAGGTCCATGGTATATCCGTCAAATGGCAGGTGTCATGTGAAATAATGGTGGAACGAAGTGGGTCAACAGGGAAGGCTCCAAGCCACATGTCATGGTACAAGGGTAGCTTTAATGAGGGAAGCACATACATGGGTGTATAAATGTAGGAGGGAGCAATCGTGGTATGTGAGTTACCCCGACCTTTGTTTTTCGACCCTTCTTCATAGGCATCTGGCCTTTTACTGACTTTTCTTTCTTTTAATTACTCGGGGCTCTAGGGAATGAGAGCATGATGTGTATGATATAGCAATGAATACCCTCTTAAGGTTGGGCAGTTCATTGCTTGCCAAGGGTTGGGACAATCATGGGTTTCTAATTGTTGTAGGGGGCTTACATAGGGGCCCTAAGAACTAGTGTTATGGCCATAATGATAAGGGGTAGAGCTCATGTTTCGTTGTTGCCCACATGCTAAATTCTTATGCCCCGACCATCTTTTGCATTTTATGGTACATTTCTCGTTGTAAGTGGCCAAATTATGCTTTTAACTTTATTTTTAGCTACATAAACCTCAGGGGCATCATTCTAGGCCCGACCGAAAGTGTGCACAAGTGGAGTGGCAAGGCTAACTCCTTATGGACCCAATGGACAAATGTCGACCCAGATGGGACATATGTGAAAAAGGGGTTATAATGAGCAGAGGGGAGTGTTATGTATGGTCTTGGGAAGTGGGACCATGCAACCATAATCGGGATTTCCCATGTAGTGCCACTCCTAAAGCTAGTATCCAATAAAGGAGATCCCACGGGACTTGGATGTAAGATTAACCACCAAAATGGCACTAGGGAACGAGGGTACAGACCAACTCCATTCTTTTCGTTGAATCCCCCCACTAATCCGTGTCCAAAGTGTCCATTATTAGCAAGAAAAAATACCTAATTACATAATGAAAAGCGATACCTTTGGGGTTGGAAGTCCCAGCGTCAAACATATGATCATAATAGATGGGTGAGGGCACATAATGGCTAGCTCTAGTGGCAAAGAGGTGGCACATCGAGCTATGTGGTGGGTACAAGGGGTTGCTAGCTGTTGAAAAGTGTAACTGGGTTCGGTCTTCATAATGACATGTAATTGTGATTTTTATGTAAGAGATGTAAAGAAGAAAAATAAAATTATTGTAATACTTTCATCATGGGTTTCATGAGCAAGAGATTTTATTTTTAGTTGAGGCTCTCATTGAGAGCCCTTAGGGATATTGTCATCTAGTCATAAAAGTCTAAAGAGTTATTGACATGTAATGAAGGAATGTTACACATTGTAAAGAGTCATACTTGTCTTTGTAAGTAACCCTCCAAGACCTTGTCACTAGCTCTCACTCAAGTCGGCCTACAACGAAGGATAATTCTAGAAAGTGAAGTCGGCCTACTCCAAGATAACATGTCGGCCTAACTGCAATGGACAAACGACTATATATACTAGTGCTCGTCCTCATTTGGAGACAAGCAATTCGGTGAAGCTAGTCTCTAATAAGAAGTGTGCAATACATCTTATAGGAAGCCTCTAAGCCAACAAGGAACGAAGGAATTTTAGTGAAGGAAAGAGGCATCATTAAGGACTATTTTGGGCATAGTATATCCTCACACATGCGAAGGTTGCAGGTTCAAAGGGAGGATTGAAGATTGCAGTGACCTAGAAGTATTCTTGTTTCGATAGAAATCTTCACTGAAGTAAGCCGAGTAAGATAGAGAAAGAGTCTCCCCCTTAAAGAGACTATTCAAGGAACAAATCTGATCTAGGGTTTCTACTGTCAAGAAAGGAGTTATAGAACGACGAGGAGAGGCCAAAATTCTGGAGGAAGCCGAGAAGGAGAAGAAGAAGAACAGGGTTTAAGAGGAGGCTAGTGACTTGGTCTTGGGAGGACTCTAGTATGAAGGGTCTTTATCATGGTCTTGGTATTCGTCAATTGAAGATATATAATAAGAATTTTGTTTGGGTTTTCCTCTCAAAGAGTGAGAGGTTTGGGCCCTGGTTGACATTGTGTCTCTTGTCCCTTTATTGTTCATGATTCGGTAATTGTCTTGATGAAAAGAACACAATAATAACTACAAGAAAGAGAAGATCATAATCAAGAAGCAAAAAGTCTATCAAAAGAAATTATCATAGGTAGAGAAATCTCCTAACTATTGATGCCCTAGATTTCTCAACTTGGTATCAGAGCTAAGGTGCTAAAGTCAAGAAGGGGCATCTAATCAAGGAGACACACAAGGATCGCGTTTCAAGAAAGAGATTAAAGCGAGACTAGGAATACAAAGCTAGAGATCAAGATCTTCATCATATTGAAACCATAGATCGAAGAAATCTACTTCAACAAGAGTCTTGGAATCATCATCAAGGAAGAAGGAGAGAAAAAGTCAAAACCCTATAAGCATTTCTAACTAGACTTATTCACCATCAAAGAAGTCAAAGAATCTTGAAGGATAGAAGGTTACAGGCATTGTCATCATCTTCTAAAGGTTCTAAGGCAGACTCCCATTTATTGAAGCAAGGATCTCCTTATCCTTAAAAGAAGACCATCCAAGAAGCATTAAGATATCTTAATAAATCATCATCAACAAAGGGATCAAGTTGAAGATACTATCTTCACTTAACAAGTAAGTACCTTTTCTTTTCTATAATCTGATCTAGTAAAATGACTTCATGTTTCAAGGAGAACTATAAGCTAGTTGGGACATCGAACTTCCCTGCATGGAAAACAAGGATAGGAATAGTCCTCGAAGTAAATGAAGTCATTGACCATGTCCATGGAAAGGTCTCCAAACCATCTAAAGATCAAGCACTATTTGAATTCATGGAAAGGGATCTAAGGGCTCAAAAGATTCTTAAGGAATCTGGAAAGGGATCTAAGGGCTCAAAATATTCTTAAGGAATCTATCAAAGATCCCCGCATTCCCTATATAGACGAGTTGGAGACATCAAGAGATATATGATGAGCTGTTAGAACTATTCTCTGAAAGTGCAATAAGAAAAATCATATCACTTAGATCTGATCTATATAAATTGAAGGTATCAAAGGATGAAGGGATATCTTCATGTCTCTCAAAAGCATCTCAAATAAAAACTCAATTGCAAGATCTAGGAGAGATGATATCTGATAAAGAAATGATCTCCATTATTCTAAATGCATTAATTGATGAACAAGGTAACCTCATATCAAATAAGGAAGAGGAAGCTATTCCATTCAGCAACTCGTGGTTTCTGTGCAAGACAAAAGAAAACAAGTTGAAGGAAGAAAGTGATAAAGTATCAAATGAAAGGGGTCAAACAGTGACAAAAAGAAAAGGAAAGTTTGTTAAATTTGGTCCTCAAAAGAAAAAGAAGAACATGGCTAAGGTTCAATGCTATAGATGTCAAGAATATGGGCACTATAGAAGAGATTGTTCTAAAAGGGACAACAAAAAGAGAAATAAGGAAGAAGCCCATATTACTGAAGAAGTGGAAGAACCTGAAACAAGGAAGCCTAAGAAGGAGGAAGTGAGAGATCTCTACTATGACTGAGATAATCTCCTTCACTAAAAGGCATTCTTCTGTTGTGTAAATTATAGATAGGAAGCTTTGTAAATAAGATAGGATGCACCATATTAGAGAATGGCATCATGGTAGAAGCATTAAAAGTAAGAGCTCGTGAAATAGATAACATGAAGGATGTCTAGGACAAATTCTATAGCTATGTAGGGTATAGCTCTTGGAAACCTCATTGAAAGCTCAAAATATACTTATGGAAAAAGGAAGAAGTCATCTAGGACAAGGCTCATCATACATTCGTCAATAAGATAACATTTGCAGGATAGGATATGCAAGATCCTCCAGATTCTCTGATGGAATCTTCATTCTAAGGTTTACCGATCATGAGGAGAAGCAAGTGTTTTATGAAGAATTCCAAACTTGTGGAATTCATGGGATGATGGTATGATGATATAACAGAGAAGTAGATCAAAGGAATTACTTCTTTCAAAGGAAGCTGCTACAGGAAGTCTGGATGACCCAAATGAAAGATGAAGTATGTATACTTACATTTGATATTATGGGAGTCATGACATATGGTTGCAGGTAATATGGATCAATGTTCTAACTTGAGAAGCATGATCAAAGAAAGGATCTCCACCCTCAAAGTATGTAAGAATGCATGGGTCACATATTTACTAGATGAAATCAACATAATATGTCCTCATATGGAGTATGAGGTGATTGACTTCAATTGAGGAACTCTAATTGGAAGTACCTAGGAATGAAACATGTGAAGAAAGAAAGGAAGAGATCATGGAATATGCAACAATGGAAAAGGCAGTAAACATCCGAAAGTCCAAGAAGATTTGACTATGATATTTCCCAGAAAGATATGAAGACTCTAATCGAACTCTGAAAAAGATGGATACCCTTGACAATGCATATCTTTAGGAGATGTGTCAACATATATGCTAGATGTTGATGCCTACAGGAAGATGTCATGATGAAAGACCACCACAAAGGTAATTATGATTTAAGTGTTCATTTCTTATTTGTGAACTAGTATTTGGATGGGCTTATGAAAGGATGCCATAGGGAAGAACTGTGGATGTCTTCCAAGAAGACCATGTAGAATAATGTAAGATCCTTCCAAAGAAGAAAGCATGATGAAGGCATCATAACATGAAGCAATGCCAGATGTAGAACTAATGGATCACTTTCTGATGAAAGGAATAATGACATGACTGACTCATGGACAAAAGTGATGGATGGTTTGTGCCCTATGTAGAAGTCCCAAAAGATGAAGACTCCATGATAAAGAAATTCATGACATCGAAGGAAGGAGTTCTTCAAGCAAGTGGTTGTCCCATCATCTCCACCTCGGGAGTTGTTGTAGGTCCCTAATTAAGAGGGAGCCTGGAAACAAGTTTCTTTCTTGGAAGAAACTTGGAAATTTCTAAGCCAAGAGGGAGCTTAGGTACATTCGTTTTGTAGGAATGAGTACATTCCTTTATTGGAGTTGATATGCCCTCCTTGATTAAGAGGGAGAGATAGACACATCATTCTGATGTTCACCTGGGAAGACAGAATGGAGGATTGGGTAATAATTTGGCATCCGTTGCTCTTTGAGGATGAGATAGGGCATCCAAGATAAGAGTAGTCGTAGAGGACCGATAGTTTTTTAGCACTGGGGAGTCTAAGATAAGAATAGTCTTGATGGAACACACCCTGAGAACTCGGGTGGGGTATGTTTCGAGAGAGACAATGATGAGAGTGTCCATAAATCATTAGTCTTACCAGCATTGAGCTCAGATCTTGTGGAGAGATAGAGCTATTAGTCAAGGCCTTGCTATATAACAATGTTGGTTGATATGATGCTATACAAATGGGTTACCAATCTGATTCTTCTTATGAGAAATTCTTTAGATTGAGAATGACCAAGTACCATTATGAATACCTCCCTAGTTAAGAGGGAGTGTTGAAAAGTGTAACTAGGTTCGGTCTTCATCATGACATGTAATTGTGATTTTTATGTAAGAGATGTAAAGAAGAAAAATAAAATTATTGTAATACTTGCATCATGGGTTTCATGAGCGAGAGATTTTGTTTTTAGTTGAGGCTCCCATTGAGAGCCCTTAGGGATATTGTCATCTAGTCATAAACGTCTAAAGAGTCATTGTCATGCAATGAAGGCATGTTACACATTGTAAAGGGTCATACTTGTCTTTGTAAGTAACCCTCCAAGTCCTAGTCACTAGATCTCACTCAAGTCAGCCTACAACGAAGGATAATTCTAGAAAGTAAAGTCGGCCTACTCCAAGAGAACATGTCATCCTAACTGCCATGGACAAACGACTATATATACTAGTGCTTGTCCTCATTTAGAGAAAAGCAATTCGGTGAAGCTAGTCTTTAATAAGGGGTGCGCAATACATCAGAGAAGAAGCCTCTAAGCCAACGAGGAAAGGAGTTTAGTGAAGGAAAGAGGCATCATTAAGGACTGTTTTGGTCATAGTATATCCTCACATGTGCGAAGGTTGCAAGTTCGGAGGGAGGATCGAAGATTGTAGTGACCTAGAAGTATTCTTGTTGTTTAGTGAAGGAAAGAGGCATCATTAAGGACTGTTTTGGTCATAGTATATCCTCACATGTGCGAAGGTTGCAAGTTCGGAGGGAGGATCGAAGATTGTAGTGACCTAGAAGTATTCTTGTTTCGATAGAAATCTTTGTTGAAGCAAGCTGAGTAAGATCGAGAAAGAGTCTCCCTCGTAAAGAGACTATTCAAGGAACAAATCTGATCTAGGGTTTTTGCAGTCAAGAAAGGAGTTGCAAAACGACGAGGAGACACTGAAATTCTGGAGGAAGCTGAGAAGGAGAAGAATAAGAGCATGTTTCAAGAGGAGGCTAGTGACTTGGTCTTGGGAGGACTCTAGTGTCAAGGGTCTTTGTCATGCTCTTGGTATTCGTCAATTGAAGATCTATATGAAGAATTACTTTGGGTTTTCCTCTCAAAGAGTGAGAGGTTTTGGCCCTAGCTAACAAGCCTATATACTGTGTCTCTTGTCTCTTTATTGTTCATGATTTGGTAATTGTCTTGATGAAAAGAACACAATAATAACTACAAGAAAAAGAAGATCATAATCAAGAAGCAAAAAAGTCTATCATAAGCAATTATTAAGTAGAGAAATCTTCTAACTATTGATGCGCTAGATTTCTCAACATGTTGACTGAAGACAAATCTAGGAGAAGAATTCTCCTATAGGAGTCACCCACTGGTGGTGGGTAACATGAAGCATCACGCTTTTACTGATGATCTAAAGGAACTATCTCATAAGAGAAGGCATACGAAGAAGGATTCTAATTTTGAATACTCATTTTATTATGCCTTTACAAGTTTGATTGCAAGTCATGATGAAATATGGTTGGTGGACAGTGGTGCCTCTAGTCACATGATTGGGAATCGTGAACATATCTCTTAATTGGTTGAAAAGAAGATAGCTCAAATGGTTGAGCTTGAAGATAATGGCAAATACGAAGTCAAGGGCATTAGTATGCCATCCTTCCAATTGGAATCAGGAGGTCATGTATCGATTAACAATATTTTATATGTTCCTAGTTTGAAGAAGAATTTGTTGTCCATATCATCTCTTGAAGACAAAGGATATGAAATTGCTTTTGTTGATGGACAACTTCTAGTATGGAATAAGGACGCCTCTTTTGAATCTGCCAAGGTCATTGGTGTGTGAATTGGATGCCTATATCGTCTCCTTGGCCATTCAATTCAAACTTTGCTACAAAACACCACCGATCTATGTGAGCTATGGCATCGAAGGTATGCTCATTTTCATTATAAAGCTTTGTCTAGATGGAAAGATTTTGTTAAGGTACCTAAACTTAGAACTGAGCATGATGGAGTATGCAAAGGATATTCCCTTGGGAAAAAATGTTGGAAGGAAGTTGTACTAGCAGTGGCAGTAGATCCAAAGGAATCTTGGATCTTGTGCACTCTATTGTTTGTGGGCCTATGTCTGACAAGACCTTGGGTGGAATTATATTATGTCTCCTTCATTGATGATCGCTCTTGCAAAACATGGATTTGCCTCTTAAAATCCAAGGATGCAGTATTTGGAAAGTTTCATGAATTCAAGGCACAGGTTGAGAATGCTACATGAAGAAAAATCAAGACTTGAAGGTCTGGTAATGGTGGAGAATATTTATCCAAGGAATTGATTGATTTCTGTAGGGATGTTGGAGTTAAGAGGGAGTTGATAGTTCCCTACTATCCTCAACAAAATGGAATTTCCAAAGAAGGAATAGGACCATTATGGAAGCTACCAAGGCCACGCTTCATGATCAAGAACTTCTGATGTTTCCATGGGGAGAAGTTGCAAGAACAATTGTTTATGTTTAAAATAGGCGCCCACATTGAATCTTGGACTACATGACTCCTAATGTTGAGCATATAAGAATTTTTGGTTGTCCTATTTATGTTCATTTGCCTAAGGAGTAAGGGACACAATTGGAACATTCTGAGAAGAAAGGAATTCTTGTTGGCTATAGTGAAAATTCAAAGGTCATTAGGGTCTATGTTCTAGGACAATGTTATATTGAGATTTGCAGGGATGTTATTTTTGATGAAGATGCTACTTTCTAGAAGTCCAAGGGTTCACATTTGGACTTTGATGATGAGATATAGGTGGCTCCAAAGAATGTTGAATCAAAGTATAAAAATCCTAAATTGATGGATCAAGATCCTCATGAAGAATCTGAGGATCATGAACTTGTTGAATCTCCAAGAGCGATTGTACCTAAGACTGGGAAAAAACTTTTCTAGCTTAAAAGAACTTTTAAAGAAGTTGAAGGACATTCTGCACTTTATGGAACCTTCAAGGAAAGCAAGAAGTCGAAGAAGTATTCTGGTTATGCAACAATGATGTGCAAGATCATTGAGTTTGAGCCATCCACCTATGAAGAAGAAACTGAGAAACAAGTTTGGAAAGATGCTATGACTGAAGAATATCAATCTATATTGAAGAACAATGTTTGGGAAATTGTGCCAAGGCCTGAAGGAAAGTTTGTTATATCTTCAAAGTGGATCTACAAGATCAAACATGTTGTTGAAGGGTTAAAAAGTACAAGGCTAGGTTTGTGGATCGTCTATTCTCCTACAAAGTAGAGGACTATGAAGACATGTTTGCTCCTATTGCTAGGTATGCATCTATTAGATCTGTCACTACTCTTGGAAGTTGTTGAGAAATTTAGGGCATTAAGATTAGGTGATTTCCCTTGCAATGATCATTGCTTGTGAATACTTTTTACTTCCTTGGATTAGGTTCTATAATTATTATGTTTTTCTTCATACAACAACTTCCAAACCATAAACAATAACGAGACAAGAAACACAGGATGTAGGCAATCAGCTAGGGCCAAAACCTCTCCAACTCGAAAGGAAAAACCCAAACGAATTCTTATACTTATAGAAACTTCAAGTGACAAATACCAAGACCAAGACTCTTGACACACCAACCTCTCTAAGGCCAAGTGACAAGACCCTTCTTCACTGCGTCCTCTTCTTGCCCAAGACAACAGTAGTCAAACTGATTTGCCTTCCTTTGGATCTCGGACCCTTCAGATTTCAGACTCTTGGATCAGTGCTACAACTGTCAGCCTCTTTAGAAACCCTAGTTGCAACACATGTGAGAGATTTGTTCATTAATTCCCTTCACCCTAGGTGGAGACTCCTTCTACAATTCGGCTTGAGAACCAACTTGATTTTCTCCCTTGATCTAACCTTCTAGTGTGACTGTGATATCTCGGCTCCTCCTGTAGTAGATAGCCCTAATTATTTTCGTGTATGTGAGGAATATTAACCCAAAACAGTTCAACAACAACTCGGTTATGATCCTCCTTTCGTCGCTTGGAGATTAGCCTTTCTTCTTGCGATCTTCGCACTTCTTTTCTGTGATTTTATGCTTGATTGAATTCTATCCCAAGAGAGCTCGAGATCTTTCAATATATAGTGATCTGCCTATAGAAATAAGCCGACTTGTGCCATGGAGTAGGCCAACTTGCCATTCTAGAAACATCTTAATCTCCTTTTGAAGGCCAACATGATGAGGTACTTGTGACAAGTTCTTAGAGGAGTTTGTGACACAAATAACTTCTCTCTTTACAATGTATAACATGCCCAAATGGGTCTTTAATCCTTGACATTGACTCACTAGAATCTATGACTTGATGACCAAACCTAATAGCTCACAATGGGAGCTTCAGCTAAAATAAAATTCCTTGAGCATGAAACCCATGACCCAAGCATAATAAAACAATTTTATTTTCTTCATTACATCAATTACGTAAAATCATGATTACACGTCATTATGAAGATCGAACCTAGTTACATATTTCAACAGAAGTTACATCAAATGGATGTCAAGACTACTTTTCAGAATGGAATCATTGAAGAAGAAGTCTATATTGAGCAACTTCAAGGCTTTGAGGTCCAAGATAGAGAAACTCATGTTTGCAAATTGAATAAAGCCCTATATGGGTTGTAGCAGGGCCCCGTGCATGGTACTCCCGTATTGATGGCTATTTGTTGAGTCTTGGCTTCAAGAAGAGCAATGCTAATCTGAACTTGTATTTCAAAGTTGTTGAAGGTGTGTCTTTGATGATGTTATTGTACGCAGATGATTTGTTTCTGACTGGGGTTGAAGTTTTGATTGTGTAGTGTAAGAATTGTTTTCCGAAATTTGAAATGAAGGATCTTTGCCTCATGCCTTACTAATTGGGATTGGAAATTTGGCAAAAGCCTGATGGAATCTTTGTTGGCTAAGGAAAATACACTATTATGATCCCCCAAAGATTTCGCATGATGGACTACAAATCCATGGACACTCCTATGGTGATGAATTGAAGATCTGGGACTGACTCTGATTTGATTGATATATCTATGTATTGTAAATTTATTGGCTTGTTGAAATATCTTGTGAGTGCCATGCTTGATATCTGTTATCTTGGGAACATGTTGAGCCAATTCTTAGTTGTGCCCCGACACGTAAACTGGGTTGTAGTGAATCATATATTGAGATATTTGTGTGGCACCATTAAATATGGTCTAAGATATGCTTCTAATGGAGAATGGAAATTGCATGGATTCAAGAAGCTATGTGGAAGTGTTGTTGGGCCCGAATTGGCAAATCCTTTCGAATATAGACAACTTGTGGGGGCCTTGATGTTCTTGGTAAACTCTCGTCCTGACATATGCTTCGTTGTGTACACGTTTAGTCAATTTATGGTCGAGCTTCCTCACATACATTGGATTGCTGCTAAGAATCTCTTGAGATATCTTTGGGGCATAATCTATTAGGGAATGAGATACACTACCGGGAATTTGAGGCTGCATGGATATATACATGCTGATTGGAATGGCAGTGTGGTGGATCGTAATAGCACGTCTGGATGTTGCTTCTCATTAGGGTCTTCTTCAATTTCTTAGATGAGCAAGAAGCAGAAATCGGTTACACTAAGCATCGCTAAGGCTGAATATATTTCATTGAGTATGGCCTATTGTGAAGCCATTTGGTTGAGGAAGCTCTTTAGTGAGCTATTTGAGCGCGTGTTGGATACCACCGTGATCTCTTATGACAACTAGAGTGGGATTCGCCTTTCATAGAATCCCATGTTCCACGTCTGCCTCAAGAACATTGATAGTAGGTACCACTTTATCTGGGATATGGTACAACGAAGAGCAATATCGTTCCAACACATCAAGACTAATGAGCAAGTCAGAGATATCCTCACGAAGCCTTTGGGGAAGGTCAAATTCTTAGCCTTCCAAGAGAGACTTGGAGTTGTGGAAAGACCCTCCAATGAGGGTCCCGCTTGAGTTGGAGACTGAGCTCTAGGAGCTCCTGGGGGCTTGGGGAACCTCTTGGAGCTATGAGCGACCATAGGGCGAGTGGTTCACCTTCCCCTATGTGGTGTGCTATGTATAGGGTGAGTGGTTCACCTTCCCCTATGATACCCCATGGTGACGTGTGTAGGGTGAGTGGTTCACCTTCCCCCACAATTGAAATATGTATAGGTCCATAGGATGAGTGGTTCACCTTCTCCTACTAATGCCCAGCATACATCCTACCCATGTAGTACGAGACTCATGGGAAGTACCTCTCATCTGGCCAATGCATTGGGAAACGTGGATAGGGACCATAACACTACCGATGGATGCATTATGTACTGTCGTACTCCCTATGTCTAGGGTGGATGTTGTTCAACAACTTGATCTGGGATCTTTTGAGGTTCTACCTCTAGACTGAATTTTGTCAGTGGAGAGTGGTAAGGTCTTGTGACTCACTCTCAATCGATTCTTCTTCATTATTATTTCATGGTTCAGCAGAGCAAAGATGATACATGACGACAGTGTTAATTTTAGGTATGTTCTATGCCAGAGAAATTTATTTTAATTTTCCAATATCTTTTCCAAATTAGCAATCACATCAGCGTTAATGTAAACTGCAGATAGAACATAAATATAAATCTCAGAAGACAAGCCAAGACAAGAGGACACAAGATGTGGCGCTAGCCAGGGACAAACCCCACAATGTAGGGAAACCCTTGATCAATTCTTCTTTTATGTTCTTCAAAGTTCAGCAGAGAAAGAGAGAGAGAGATAATACATTTTCAACAGAAGTCAACACTTTGACTTTCTATATCTATATGAGATCAATTGAAGACATGTTGCTTCAACTGATTCTCCAAGGTGACTCCTTCACCTATCATCATGTTGCATCTGGTCCACTTGCTGCACGATTGCATACTGCACCATGCTACACTAATCATGATTATCATCATGCTGCCCATGTCCATGATCTTATTCATCATCATGCTGCCCTTTAAGTCCATGATCTCATTCATCATCATGCTGCCCATGCTCATATCATCATGCATCATTATGTTGCCCATGCTCATATCATCATGCTGCTTATTATGTTGTCCATGATCTCATACATCATGCTGCCTTGCTTTGAAGATAGATGCTTCGGCTGTTTCGGTAGTTCTTGGTAGTTCCGGCTTTTCAGGCAGTTCCGACAGTGCTAGCATTTCCAGCATTTCCGACTTTTCCGATATTTCCGGCTTTTCCGGCAGTTTCGGCTTTTCTGGCAGTGCCGACAGTTCCAACTTTTCTAGTTATGCTGCTTTTCCGGCAGTTCCGGCCTTTTCGGCTTTTCTGGCAGTTCTAGCTTTTCTGGCTATTCCAGCTTTTATGGCAATTCCAGCTTTTCTGGCTTTTTTGGCTTTTCCGGCATTTCTGGCTTTTTCGGTATTTCCTGCTTTTCTAGCTTTTCCTTAGGATCTCTCCTCCTACTAAAACCCAAAGACAAGTGGAGAGAGGAAGAGATCCAAGTGTGTGTATAAATGACTTGAAGTCCTCTTCTATTTATACTAAAACGTAGAGGTTGAATAGACATGACTATTGGGCTTTTGAGCCTACATAAGTTGCTGGCCGACTTAACAATTTGTCCATAACATAAATAAATTCATAACTTCATAAATAGTTATCAGAATCGGATGATCTTTAGATCAATCCTACACCTCTCAATGAGAGGGATCCAATAAAAATATCAGCTACCATAAATAATATGACCCACATGGAGCTTGGCCCTAGTTGCCAATTCTAACACTCCCTCTCAACTAGAGAGAACTCCATCTGTTGAACCATATGTCCAACTGTACTATCTCTGCCATCAGTGCTCTGCTCAACTCTGCTCAGCTCTGCCGGCTCTGCTCTGCTCAGCTCAGTTTTGCTAGCTCAGATCTGCTCTGCTCAGCTCTGCTCTCAGACATTTGTGGCCCAATGTCCACAAGAGCTCTCAGTGGGGCTGAATACTTCATCACCTTTATTAATGACCATTCCAGGAAAACCTGGATCTACTTCTTGAAGACCAAGGATGAGGTCTTCGATCGTTTCAGGGAGTTTAAGGCTCTTGTGAAGAATGCGATAGGGAAGAAGATCAATGTACTTTGCTCATATAACGGTGGAGATTATATTGATAAAGACTTCACAATTTTTTGTGCAAAGGAAGGCGTCAGAAGAGAGTGGACAACTCCATACAATCCACAATAGAATGGGGTTGTGGAGCGGAAAAACAGAACTATAGTTGGGGTTGCAAAAGCAATGATATATGACTGGGATTTTTCCAAGTTTCTATGGGCAGAGGCATGTAACACAACCGTGTATATACAGAACAAGACTCCTCATAGAGCATTGGGGAAGAAAACACTAGAAGGGGTCTTTGCAGGGAATAGGCCAAAAGTTAGTCACTTCAGGATCTTTGGCAACATTGCTTATTGCCACGTGCCAGATGAGAAGTGCACCAAATTGGATCAGACTGCATAGAAAGGGTTCTTGTTGGGTATAGCGAAACCTCCAAGGCATACAAGATCTACATTCCTAGCAATAGGAAGATTGTAAAGAGACGGGATGTAAAGTTCATGGAAGATCAAGCTTTCAAGAGATCTTGTGAGATGCCTGCAGTTGATCAGAATCGACGAGCTAAAGCTCCATTGGTCCAGCAACAGGGGAAGCCAGTGGGACAGTCTCAGGGATCCAGTACTAGCATTTCCTCAAGTGCAAAGGATTCAATGAGATCTCAGGAGACGGAGTAGCAGAGGCAGGATGAGGAGTTAGTGGAACCTCCCACCACTAGTGGTCGAGCCAATAGATAGGTTCGACAGACATTGAGAGATGCAAAGTAGTTTATTGGAACTCCTAGAATGAACAAGAGAGAGCGCAGGAAGCCTGACTGGTACCAAGCATTGGTGGCTCAGGTTGCAAAACCTTCTAGCTTTCAGGAGGTCGCACAACATCAAGTGTGGGTTGATGTCATGGTAGAAGAGTATAGCTCTATCATGACGAATGATGTTTGGGAGGTAGTATTGAGACCCAAGGATAGGTCAGTTGTAGGTTCTCGTTGGATCTACAAGATCAAGTATGCTGCAGATGGAAGCTTGGAGAAGTACAAGGCTAGGTTCGTGGCAAAGGGGTATGCACAGAAAGCAAGGATAGATTATGAGGAGACCTTCGCCCCAGTTTCCAGATACACTTCTATTCGATCAGTCATATCCCTAACAGCTCAGATGGGGTGGCAGAATCACTAGATGGACATCAAGACAACATTCTTGAACGGGGTGATAGAGGAAGAAGTGTACATAGAATAGCCAGAGGGCTTCGAGACCCATGAGAGGCGCACTTGTTAAGTTATGGTATGTTCTATGCTTATAACAGTTTACTTCTTTTCCTTATTATATTCCACCGATTAGCAATCACATGTACATAAAGTAAAGTGCAGATAGAACATTAAACGATCGACAGAAAACAAGCCAAGACAAGAGACACAAGATGTGGCGGCTAGTCAGGGACAAACCCCACAATGTGTGGGGAAACCCTTTGATCAAATCTTCTTTTATCTTCAATAATTCAGCAGAGAGAAATAGTACAATAAATCTGATTCATATCAGCAGTAGCAAACCCTAGATCAGTAGCATCAGCATTAGCGGCTTCATTATCAAACTAGGGGAGACCATATCTCACAAACCGACAGTCGGATTGACTTCTTTCCACCACCAAAAGTTTCGACTTCCAGAGGAGGTTCAGATGAACCTACAGCGCAGTTCAGATGAGGAGATCTTCTAGGCCACGCAAGTCAATCTTTACTTCTGCAGTTGCAGCTTCAGTTTCAGCAGTTTCTGGCTTCAAACTAGGGCAGTCGATATCTTGCAAACCGTTCGTCGGATTGACTTCATTCCACCACCAAAAGTCGCAGCTTTCAAAGGAGGTTCAGATGAACCTACAGAGCAGTTCCAAAGAGGAGATCTTCTAGGCCACGCAAGTCAATCTTTACTTCTGTAGTTGCAGCTTCAGTTTCAACAGTTTCCGGCTTCAAACTAGGGCAGTCGATATCTTGCAAACCGTTCGTCGGATTGACTTCATTCCACCACCAAAAGTTGCGGCTTTCAAAGGAGGTTCAGATGAACCTACAACGCAGTTCCAAAGAGGAGATATTCTAGGCCACGCAAGTCAATCTTTACTTCTGCAGTTGCAGCTTCAAATTCAACAGCTTCCAACTTCACATGTGTGAGAGAGAGAGACCCATTTCAGCGCAGTAGAGAAGAGACTCATATCTGCGCAGTAGAGAGAGAGAGATGTGATGAGATGAGTGAGTCCAAATGAGGAAAAATCCTCTTATATTTATACACAATGTTGGTGGGTGAATAGATGCGAATAATCATTTAAGCTTTAGGTCGGCTTGATAATCATTCCATAATCAAAATAAATTCATATCTCCATGAATACTTATCGGAATTGGATGATCTTTATATCAATCCTACACCTCTCGACGAGAGGAATCTAATAAAAATATTATTAGCCATGAATAAGATGACCCACATGAAGTTTTGCCCTGGTTGCCAATTTTAACACTCCCTCTCAACCATGGAGAACTTCATCTGCAATCTGTCTATCGGTCGTTACTATTCATCCATCAAATGCACTGCCTTGTACAGCCTAACCCTTGCCCTGCTCTGCTCTATTTTGCCTGTTCTACTTTGTCTTGTTCTGTCCTGCACTGATCTGTACCTTTTTTTGTTTTTTTCCCGTTCTGCTCTGCTTTTGCATTGTTCTGTTCTACTCTGTTTTTGTCCGAATTATGAAGAAGAAGAAATGATCGAGGATGTATCATACTGACTCAAAGTCAGTCTCAGAGTATGTACCACTGGTCCCAAACCAGTCTCAACCAACCCAAAGTCAGCGTCATAGTGAGTTCGACTCCAATGGTCCCAAACCAATATCATCCTCCACTGACTCAAAGTCAGTCTCAGAGTATGTACCACTGATCCCAGACCAGTCTCAACCGACCCAAAGTCAGCGTCATAGTATGGTACGACTCCTACCACTGGTTCAAGACCAGTATCATTGGTCCCAGATCAATGGAGGTCATCCTAGCGTAGGGAGTACGGTAGTTACAACGATGCGTCCATTGGTACTACTATGGTCCCTAACTTCATTTCCCTGCTCATTGATCAGATGAGAGGTACTTCCCATGAGTCCCAGACTGCATGGGTAGGATGCCTCGACAAGAGAACTAATCAATCCTGTCCTCACAGGAGAACACATCAATCCTGCTACAATTGCCATGGAGAACACATCAATCCAGGCCTTACAGGAGAACACATCAATCCTGCTACAATTGTCGTGGAGAACACATCAATCCAGGCTGCCATGGAGAACACATCAATCCAGGCCTCACAGGAGAACTAATCATCTTGCTACACAGGAGAGCGAATCATCCTGTTCCACAAGAGAGCGAATCATCTTGTCCCAGAAGAGAGCGAATCATCTTGTTCCAGTGTGCACCACCAGGGGAGGGTGAGTCACCCTGTGGTCATATGTTGCTCCAGTAGGAACCGCAAGCCCTCAGAGCTCCCAGAGCTCAATGTATGCAACATGCAGGACCCTTGTACAAAGGTTTCTTGCCGACTCCAAGTCGTTTGGGAAAATCACAGATTAGATCTTTCCTCAGGGCTTTGACAAGGTGTATCAACCTATACATCATCTTAATGTGATGGAGCTTCCTTGCTCATCGACTTACCATATCCCAGATGATGTCTATCTTCTGGAGCAACTGACGAATACGGGATTCCTCAATAATCGAATCCCACCTCTGGTTGTTACAGAGAATCATAGTGGTATCCAATGTAAATCCAAACAGCTCACTGAAGAGCTTTCGCAACCAGACTTCCTCACACGAGGTTATGCTAGTAACAATATATCCTGCTTTGGCAGTGCTCAAAGCCACCAACTTCTGCTTCTTGCTCATCCAGGATATCGAAGCAGATCCCAAGGTGAAACAGTACTCGGAAGTGCTCTTACGGTCCACCACACTGCCTACCCAATCAACATCAGTATATCCAAGTAGTCTCACAACTCCAGCAGTGTATCTTAATCCATGAGAGATTGTGTCCTGAAGACATCTCAGAAGATTCCTGGCATCAATCCAGTGAGGCTCAACCAAATATGAGCTCAAACAATGCTAACTGCAAAACATATGTTCGGACGGAGGTTCACCAAGAACATCAATGCGAATGAGTTTTTGAAACTCAGAGGCATTTCCCAGGTCTAGTCCGACATCACTACCATATAACTTCTAAAAGTAAAGATCCTCGAGGTAGTCACAGGCTTGCAGTCCATCATACCGAATCTTTCCAATATATTTACCACATATTTTCCTTGAGATAGGAAAATTTCCCTTGGCTTCTGCCACACTTCAAGTCCTTGGTCCTTCATTTCAAATTCAGAAGCCATCTCCCTCTTACATTTGTGAATGAGAGGGTTTGCACCTGTTAGAAAGAGGTCATCCACATACAACACCAGTAAGAGACGCTTGTCATCTTCAACCTTAAAGTAAAGGTTAGGATCAGCTTCACTCCTAGTGAATCCCAGCTTCATCAAGTAGCTATCGATCCTCTCATACCATGCTCGGCATGCTTGCTTCAGCCCATAGAGAGCCTTCTTCAACCTGCATACATGAGATTTTCAATCATAAATCTCAAATCCTTCAGGTTGCTCCACATAGACCTCTTCTTTGATAGAATCATGCAAGAACGCAGTCTTAACATCCATCTGATGTAGGTTGCATCCTTGTGAAGCCACAAGGGCTATGATCAAGCGGATGGTCGTATATCTGGCAACAGGTGCAAATATCATAGTCTATACCTCCCTTCTGGGATAAACCACGAGCAACAAAATGAACCTTATACTTTTCCATACTTCCATTTGTTGCATGCTTTATCTTGTAAAGCCATTTTGAAGTAACATTTGTCTTGTCCAGGGTCTGGGGACTACTTCCCAGACATCATTCTCCGTAATAGACTCATATTCTATGGTCATAGCATCCTTCCATAGTTAATGCTTGATGACATCTGAGAATGATGAAGGTTCATTTTGTATGATCGTGCTCATGATGGTCAGGTATCCCTGATACCTGTTAAGTTTCTTACTTTGATGGAAGGTTCCTTCAGCATCATCAAGTATCCCCCTAAGCCATGAAGGCCTCTTCCTAGAAGAGGAAGGCCCATGTGGATGAGGATCAATCGGATCCATGGGTTCTTCTACATCAGGCATTGATTCATCATCCTTTTCTTTCGGTTCCCTGGTGTCGGCTTCTTGAGAGCTACTCAAAGTCAGCAGATTGTCCACCTTGCTGAGAGCCATATCTTTGTCAAAGGTGACATCATGACTAATCACGACTTCCCTTTAACCGGTGGTGAACATTTCTTCAGGAGTTTAGGAACTCAATGCTTGATGAGGGCATCGATTTTGTACATATACGGCGGTGATTGTAGTTTCAGCCCATAGAAACTTTGGAAGTCTTTGATCATGTAGCATGGCCCGGACAGCTTCCATCATCGTGTGGTTCTTCCTTCCCACCACACCATTCTGCTCAAGAGTATGTGGTGTAGTAGTCTCCCTCTTAATGCCAACCTTAGGTATGCCTGAGTAAACCAATTGTAATATATTGGAGGTCTTGCTTTGGCTTGAGGGGAATGGTCCCCTTTTGAGCTTTCCTTTGGCACATCCCGGACATACACCTTCTTTCTCTACTTGGAATTCGGACATCCCTGTTACCATCTGTCTTACATGCGTGAGAGAGAGAGATCCATTTCAGCGCAGTAGAGAAGAGACTCATATCTGCGCAGTAGAGAGAGAGAGATGTGATGAGATGAGTGAGTTCAAATGAGGAAAAGTCCTCTTATATTTATACACAACGTTGGTGGGTGAATAGATGCGACTGTTGGGCTTCTGAGCCTACATGAGTTGTAGGTCGGCTTGATAATCATTCCATAATCAAAATAAATTCATATCTGCATGAATACTTATCGGAATTGGATGATCTTTATATTAATCCTACACCTCTCGATGAGAAGAATCTAATAAAAATATTATTAGCCATGAATAAGATGACCCACATGAAGTTTTGCCCTGGTTGCCAATTTTAACAGCACTGATGTGTGCAGACTGAAGAAAGCTCTATATGAGCTCAAGTAGGCTCCAGAGGCATGGTATGGTCGGAATGATAACTACTTGCAGCAGATGGGATTCATCAAAAGCGACGCAGATCCAAACCTTTACTATTTAATGGTAGAGGTTGAGCCACTCATCCTAGTATTGTATGTAGATGATCTCTTCCTGACTGGATCATCAGGGCTCATAGAGGACTACAAGAGGAAATTGGCAGCAGAGTTTGATATGAAGGATTTGGGGATGATACACTATTTCCTAGCATCGGAAGTGTGGTAGAAGGACAGGGAGATATTCCTTGGGAAAGGAAGATACGCTTCAAATATCTTGAAGAGGTTCAGAATGAAGGATTGTAGACCCATGACTATGCCCGTGATCACCAACTGGAAGAAGATAGATGCATTGACAAGGATGTTGATCCCACCTTGTATAGATAGCTCATCGGATCTCTCATGTATCTGGTCAATACTAGGCCAGATATATGCTTCACGATCAATACCCTTAGTCAGTTTATGGTGGAACCAAAGAGGCTACATTGGACAGCAGTGAGACACATTTTGAGGTATGTGCGTGGCACAATTGAGTATGGGTTGAGATACACCTGATGAGATGACGTTAGACTATGTGGGTTCACAGATGCAGATTGGGCACACATTTCAGTGGACAGGAAAAGTACCTCTGGGTACTGCTTCAAAGTTGGATCAAGGATGGTCTCTTAGTGCAACAGGAAGCAGAAGTTAGTAGCATTGAGCTTTGCAGAAGTAGAGTATATGACAAGGTACAATGTCTTCTGGGAGAAGGATGGGAGGATTTGAGGGTTAGGTTTAAGGAATATGACTTGTGAAGGAGTTTCCCAATCTCTAAACCTAACCCTCAAATCCTCCCATCCTTCTCCTAGAAGACATTGTACCTTGCTTAGAAAGCAAGCCGACGCATATATATCGGGTCTCCTCCAACCTCTTCTGCAAAGGGATTATTTGGGTATCTATGTCCAACTGTTGATTTATTCTTCATTTGTGACTCCATATATATCGGGTCTCCTCCCATCAATGAAAGCCCATAAATAGCAGGAAGCCATAGTTGAGGTGACAGTGGGCTAAGTCTTCGTTTGTTGCCCTTGGTCTAGCATTTGCCCCTTTAGGGATTCCCCTTGAGGCCCCCTGCTAGTTTGAGCAGTAACATTTTGGCGTCGTTAACTTAGTCAGTTTATGGTAGAGCCGAAGAGGGTACATTGGGAAGCAACAAGGCATATTTTGAGGTATGTACGCAGTATAGTCGAGTATGGCTTGAGATATACCCAAGGGGATGACGTCAAACTATGTGGATTCACAGATGCAGATTGGGCAGACAATTCAGTGGAAAGGAAAAGTACCTCTGGGTACTGCTTCAGTGTTGGATTAGGGATGGTTTCTTAGTGTAGCATGAAGCAGAAGTCAGTAGCACTGAGCTTTGCAGAGGAAAAGTATATAGCAACAAGCCCAACCACGTGCGAAGCTATATGGCTTCGGAAGCTACTAGTAAGCTTGTTCAAGAAGAGGATGGAGGCGACCAATATCTACTGTGATAATCAGAGTTGCATTAAGCTTTATGAGAATCCAGTGTTTCATGACAGGTCGAAACACATAGATATTCAGTGTCATTTCATCAGAGATTGTGTGCAGTGTGGAGCGGTCCAGCTACAGTATGTTCCCACAGATGAGTAGGTTGTAGACATACTTATGAAAACTCTAGGGAGAGCTAAGTTCATCTATTTCAGAGAATAGATGTGTATGGTGGAGAACCAGTTTTAGTAGCAGGGACAATATTTTTTCGAATGGCTCTTAGTTGCAGTAGTTGCAATTGCAGTAGCAACAAATGAGAGGGAGTTTCAGTGCAAGTGTAGGGTTGGTAGCAGTATGGCAGTGTCAGCAGCAGCACAGATGCAACATCAGAGTTGCGCAATAATTGGTGGGTAGCAACTAGACATCAGCAGCGTAACAGACGGTGGTACAGAAACAGGGTGTTGTGGTAGTATGTGCAACACTAGAGAGAACACCTTCCTCGCTAGGAGGGAGTGTTAGTTTTTTGTAGCATCGAAGGTGTTCTAGTCTCAAAACTTTGTGGAAAGGCTAAAACACATGAGATCTCCATAACCCAAAAATCGTTTCTAGCAATTCCACCTAGAAGTGTCTTAATTAGATTATTAACTTATTTTTAAATATTTCCTAAGTCTAAACTTAAAGAATATGGTTAGTTAATCAGTATTAATTAAGGTAATGTTTGAATCATCTAGAAACTCACACAGATCAACTCCGATATGATCTTGGCCCTTGATTAAGTTTTAATCTTGGTCGTTGGAGGCCTGACAGAGGATTATAAGAAGAAGTTGATGGGTAGATGGAGGATATACTAGGGCAGATACTCAGTGATCTAGACAATTTGATTTTCCAGTGCACGTGATTTAGCAAGAGAAATTGAGTTAGGAGTCGAGTAGCAAGTGGCAAAGGGGCAACAGAGTAGAGTTCTAAAAGAGTCAAAAGAGGAGGCCAAAAATATTCTTCAGGAGGCAATGGAGGGACTGTGTAGTGTGTCAAGATAGGCAGTTCAATTGAGCCAGAGCAGGGGTCAATTCAACTTCCAGAGGCTAGGAAAATTTCCAAGAGGTTGGAATAATCACTTCCAATGGTAGCAATAGGCTAGACATCATATCAGAGGCACTTTTTAGGAAGTATGAGTGGGGTCTACGTAGAAGCAGCGCATAAGGCTGATGCAGAGAGTTCGAAAGCCAGTTTTGAGGCTCAGTTTGTTGCAGGATTGCTTGAGGAGGAGGGTGAATTCCCTCAAATATTTTTGCCACTATTTCTCTTAGATAGAAACACCAGTTTGGTGTCATTTTATTGTACTCATAATTTCTTCTTTTACATCAAGGTATCAGGGGAACGCCCCCCCTCTCGCTCCCACTCCCAATCCGTGCTCCAGGCAGGAGCGGCTCCGAAGTGCCTCAGGAGTGCGCTCCCTAAACAAAAACACTCCCTTGCCTTTTCGGGAGCGTTTAGTCTTTTTTGCAATTTTTTTTTGCAGTAATATTCCAAATGCAATTTTTTTCAAAGAAACAAATAAGTTCTGAGTGGAGCAACCTAATGATCAAGCCTATGGCCCTAGTATTGATATGCGATTCATGGTAATGTTAAATTCTTAAAGTAAAAGTGACATTGTCCTTGATCTTCATTTTCATCCTTTTACTTACATTTTTAACATTACCATGAATTGACTCGGGATGTTCGAGAGTTGTTCTAACCTCATTGGATTTCATATGGAGAAAGTAGAATTTTAGATTTCATTCAAATCCAGTAGACTTATCAGATTTTCAGGGTTGGGGGATTGCAATGTTTCCATTGAATTTTGTCACGTATTAGGGTATGGAACTCGTATTTAATCAAGAGCACCAATCCCTCTATGTACTTTGATGTTAGTGACATTGGTTGTCGAACTCCTCTATCATGAACCTCCTAAAAATGTACGCATCACTCAAACAAAATCTTGACTTGACATGATGTGCTTTTTCTATCTTATGTTAATGCTTAGAGGACAATATTAATGACAAAGATCTAATACAGATCCAGAGGTAATGACAAAGATACCTCTGGATATTAATGCTTAGAGGATAATATTAATGACAAAAATCCTGATTTTCCAACAAGACTAAAAAATTAGACATTTCTTGTGGTGGCAAGAGGCCCAAGCATAAGCAATAGATAATAGATTTACTTGTCTTTTCTAGTTTCTAGTAGTTTTTATAACTATTGACTCTTTCATATTTATTATGATATTTTTTTTAAACAATATATGACAATTTAAGTTTGAAGTTTGAAGTTGGCAAGTATAACTCATTAGTAATGAATTATGAATATGATGCTTCATGAAAGTTGAAAGTTGTTTCATTTCATTTCATTTTATAACATTTCATTTCATGTTAGATACTATTTGTTGTAATGGTTACACTTAACTTACAAGTACAACTTTGGTGATCAATGATGATAAATGTTATATATTGAATTTTGAAGGCTTGAAACTTTAAGATTGATGAATCATGAGACTCAATATGTTGTATGTTACTATGTTACTAACTTGTGGATGTGATTGATGAAGATTATAACTTCTAGATGATTGTTGTTATATGGTTCAATCTATGTTTTTATGTTTTTTATACCTAATTCATCATTCTACATGTTTTTCTTGACATATATGCATCAAAAAATGTAAATGGAATATAGGTTGAGCTAATGAACAAAAAATGCACAATTAGATTGTTCAAGCTACATTGAAAATAAATGAAAATTTGTTCAAGTTTTAAGATGTGCTCAAAGTGAGATTCCAAATTGAAACAAGTTGCAAGTAAACTAAACCAATTTGAGCAGGAAACTATAAGGTAAGTAAATGACACTGCAACTAGATGGCATGAAATGAAAAAATGGACAATTAACATGTGACCATGAAATATTTGCTTGCCAAATGAGCGCATTAACAACACTAAAACTAACTTCAAAAAAAGAGAAATGAAAGGCTAATGAAACAATAGACAAAAAGAGAGTCTTCTCCCAAAAGAGAGAAGGGGATGGATGCCAAGGGGATGATTCCCCAAGGTCCAAGGAAAAAGTCACCTTATTATTATGGAGTTACAAGATAGGAGAGCCTTTGGTAATGAGGAAGGCCCAAGTCTTCAAGGAAAAGTTTCGCAATGGTTTTTTGCCTTTGCAATGAGAGGACTTCTCCTTAAGAGGAACAATGAAGAGACTAACATTTTATGGTGATGAGACAGCACGAAAATCCCCTCAATACAACTCCGAAAAGTGTAGAAGATTTTTACATCAAATGGCAGCCTCTTAGCATGAAGGAATCTGCCTAAAAACAGAGAATATAAGCCTATTTTTTCTCGTTGTTCTTGACAGAGATTAGCAGCAGCTCCCTTAAGGTTCACGGTCAACCGAAAATCAGACCTACAAATGGTCACTATAAGGAGGTTTCCTTGCTCCAAAACTGATGCACAACCTGCAAAAGAATTTTGAATAAAATTTCCAGCCTTAAGGTCCTTGAATCCTTGCCAATGGTATGTGAGATAATGTAACGACCCATTTCAACTTACAAGTAACATAAAAATATTAGCATGTATACGAGGCATGCATATGATAGCTACATATGCATGCATTGCATGCACTGCGCTAGTATGCATACTAACTTATTATGAAAATTCCCAAGTAGAAGAAAAAAATGAATTAATTATTGAAAGCACTGTAGTAGTATTCATACCAATTTAATTATATGAAGTGTTTATGTATGGGAAATAAATTAAATAGTAAAATAATTAATTAATACCTTATTTATAATATATTAATTCATTTTCATTAATAACATTTAATTAAATAATAAATAAATAAATATTATTAGGCCCAAGTTAATTAACTTATCCTTTGGCATGTCATGTTAAGTACTTAAAAAAAAAAAAAAGATCCTCTTCCCAAAGTCGGTTGAAGCGATAAAGATCAAAATACCATTTATTATATATTTAAATAAAAATATAATTCAATGTACAATAAAGACAACCGACTAGAGTAATGGGATTTTAAAAGGATAAGGACAAGGATGATTGGAGGAAAAAAGGGTGGGATTTCTTCGGAGGGAAGGATCCTTTCCTATATAAGAAAATCTAAAAGGAGAAGGACGGGGGGAGATGATTAGATGGAGATTGCGGGATGGAAATTTGGGAAGGAAGCAAATGAAGAATCTGGGAGAGGAATGTGAAATAACGAATGAGCTTTGGGGCTCCAGATATAGATCTAGGAAAATTGAGACCGGTTCTTGGAAGTTTTGGGCACGGGGGCCAAAAGGTTTCACTTTTGAAGCCTTTTGGGTTTGGGGTCCGGAAAGACCGATCCCAGATAGGCTGGGAGGAAATTGGTTGGTTTGGTATCCGGAGAACAACATCATCCAACATCATCCAACATCATCCACGAACCGACACCAACTCAGAAAAACCAGGTAAGTACATACATTTAAAAACCAGGTAAGTACGTACATTTAATTTGATTTGTTTAGTCATAAATTGGAAGGTATATTCTGTACATTCTGCTAGAAATGAAATTTTATGAAATTGTAAATACAGTATGTTAGAAATGAATTTAAATAGGAATGAATTTAAATGGACAGGCATATACTGTTAGAAATATATGTAAATTATCATACCAACCGTTACATATGGTATCAGAGCTTAAATTCAAACACTCGGGACCTTAGTGGCTACCATCATATAACAGGAATTGTAACCAACAACCATAAGAAAGCTCTTCTATTTAACAGTTTACATATCCAAAACTTTATTGAAGCTTCCAGCTGATGTAAACAACATAATAACCTGTTGAATCAAAACAGTGAAAACATATTAGTGTTCAAAATTTATAGCTTGTGCTCCTAGAATTTCAGGATTGATTTTGCTGTAAATTTTGGGTTACAATTAGGCAGCAAGCCCTCTCTGCTAACACAAAAAAAAATATATATATATTTATTTCTCCAATATATGTGAACCTTAAAGTTTATAAAATTAACTAAACAAGCAATGCATACCTCTGATTTTATGACCAAGCTCTTTCAAGTATCTGCTTATCTGGAATTTCATTCTTTGATGTACTTGAACCATCCTGTTTGCCATAACAGGAAGTACTCTGGTCATTACTTGCGGTCATATTTACAGTAGCCAATACTCCTTAAAAATGTTGTGCTGGCATTGATGATTCCTTACAGATTGTGTTTGGCATCTTCCTGGTTGTTCTCCACATATCTTTTGTTCAGAATCAATTACAGTGCTCAGTGACTGATGCATGCCTTCTTCAAAAACCATGCTAGCCATTTAGTCTACTGGCTGAAAGCTTTGGCAACTCAATTGATCCTTTTCTGCAATTAATATTATCTGTTTCAACTACCAGAGACTGAAGACTGAACCTAACTTCCACATTACAACCTAATAATCAGATATGTGAGTCAAATGTACCAACGTGAGTGAATAATCAGATATACCAAAAAAAAAAAAAAAAAAGAAAAATTCTGCAGAAACAACCTTATCAACCTCAGGCATTATTGCAACTGTAGCAGTAGATGTATGAACACGACCCTGTGACTCTGTTTGGGGAACACGTTGAACACGGTGGACTCCAGATTCATATTTGAGCTTACTGTAGACACGTTCACCTTTTATTTCCATGACATACTGCTTAAAACCACCTTTCTCAGCCTGAAATGACAAGTTTGCAAAATCCCATATATTTCAATTTAAACTACAACTGCAAGAAATTCCATTAGAAATTGGATACCAATCACACCTCTGTGCAGGAAACTGGTGAATACTTCAAGGAGTTTTGTTCAGCATATCTTTGGTACATACGCACGTAATTGAATAGCAGATAGCAAACGAGTCAGAAACACGGAGAATGCCACAAAGAGTACTGAAAATTACTCGTTAATTCAAATGGGTATTAACCAATGCTAATAATATGATCATAATGGTATTAACCTAGTTGCCAGGAATTTACTACCCATAAGAGAGACCATGAAGAATATGACAGGACATCTTATAGGTATCAATGAAAATCTTAAATGAAGATGAACAGACCCCCTGAAGAAGGTAACCATAAACCACAGATAAAAGGTCTAAGCGACTGAAGCACCATCTGGCCATGTACAGTTTGTGGCAAGGCAACTCTTGACAGATGCTTAAAGCAGACACATCAACACCTGCATTGAAGAAAGGACTACCTTCAAAGCACATTACTGAAAATAATTGTGAATTAGGAAAGAAACCAGAGATGTCCAATCATCCAGGGGATGACCCTGTGGTATAGTTGTAAAAACATTGTTAATTTTAACAAGAGGTGCAAGGTTCAAATGTTATTCCCCATGTTAGAAAAAAAAAAAAGAGATTTAAAAATTGGGATTTGGAGAATGTGGCATTAAACGGAGCACAAAATAATACCAATGCATAAAGATGAAAGCAAGGCTGAACAGAGTGCAAGAAAAGATATGTTTAACGGATCTTTAACAGTGGCAAGAAGTGCCCTTCGAATTTAGGGACACCTCAGGTTCTTTCCTCGTACTTGCATGACTGCATTATCAACATCGACCTAAAAATAAAAAACGTACAGCTCCGTAGGCCATGAAGCTATAAGGGTAGAACCAGCAGCCAGACCATATGTATATTGCCCACATCCATCGGAAGGAGTAAAAAAAAAAAAAAAAGCAGAGCAGGAACTGTAGCAGATACAATATTGAATAGACTGTATGTAACAATTGTCCTGTTCGCCAGTCAAATATAGAATCTTCACTTTTATAGTACCCATCATATTTATCTTCCTTCCACTGGAATACAGTCACCAGACACATGTTTAAAAGAGAAGAATTTACCCAGCACATAATAACAGCATGTTAATACTGTGCAGTTGACACTTAGTTAGAATCTTCACTTTTATTTACTTCCACGGGAATACAGTCACCATCCGGCATTCGAGTCGCGCATTCGAGTCACGCATTCGAGTCGCGCTATGACAGTAAATCAGAGCAAATCAATAAATCATCCGGCCAAAGAAATTAGAATGTATGAGAAGCAGTTTTTAAACCATTATCTCAACCGTTCACCTTCCGGGTAGTTGGATGACCATGTGGGGCGATGCCTGGAGAGCCAAGTGGAAAGGTCATGGTTCCTCCACATCTCATTTCATATATTCAATCCTCAATCGAATGGAGGCCACTTGTGAGAATTTTGGTGATCGGTGGCAGTGAACCACAGAAGTCTAGTACGTTCAGGACACATGCATCTCGTTCAAACCATCGATTCAATCAAAAATAAATAAATTATCTAAAATATTCATTTCATTTTTATTTTCCTAATGTATAACTTATATCATTAATTATACTTTTAACTTATTTAATCAGTGTAGTTATGTAAATTAAACTGCGGATAAATGTCAATAGGCATGACATATAATTGAATAAACATATAATACGACACTCTTAAAGCAATTCCAATCGGTACATGAGCTGCCCCGCGCAAGTCTGGTGTTCGAATGGTATACCTTTATTAAAAGTTTCTCTGTAAATGCCTGAAACTCTGCGTCCTCAAGGTACATGCCAAAAACCTTACGTACCCACTTTCATTCTTGTTGTTTCCTTATTAATCGGTTAATTTAAAGTCTGAAAACTTATCAGCTTGCAAGACCTGTAATTTTTCTCCGGTGTGTTGGGTGATTTGACACGTAAGGCAGGGTGACATCTGTTCAGATGTTCCTGTTATCTACTAAATAAAGAGTCCGAGAAGATAAATTTTGCCTGATTATATAGTTTCAGTCAGCATGTAAAAGAAATGTTACTTTAAAGGGTATGCGTTACTCTGAGAAATCAAGAGCCACCAGTATCTCTATGTACCATTTGTAAATTGATTAATATATTTTGTTGTATGCGTACATCCCAGCGGGTTGGCGCATTCACCGAAAGTCCAAACGTTATAGGTGGAAGTCGCCAGAGGTCATAGGATCAATCCCTGGGTTCGCCCCTCATGTAAAATCAATGTATGCATTGAATTGCGCATAACAAGGCTGTAATTACTCTACTGACCTGTACCATCTATAAATTAATATCAGTCCCGCTCTTGTAACTTTCTGTTGAAAGGAATTCGACAGGAGTGTCTTTGAAATAAATATATAAATATATATATATATATATAAAAGATGCAAAGAATATATATATGCTCAGTAAATTGGGCATAAAGTGTTGGAATGACATGATTGTGAAGGGTAGAATTCTCACCTTTCCAATAGTTAAAAAAATTTTCCATTGGGTTTTGCCTGGAACATGTCGAACGAACCGTTGCCGAATATGACATTGATTGGATTAGAAACTATTTGCATTGTGAGTACTGTATATTACGTCTATTTTTCCCTTTAAATGTGCACAAGATTCAGGAAAACTAGGGAATTGTCCTTATATAGAGCTTTTCAATCGAATTTGGTTGAGTTTGTTACCAAGAAATTGAAATGAAAATATATGCAGAACTTTGATACCAGAATAGGGGGCAGGGAATGGTTTGAGCAACAGTTTTGAACAAATTCGAAGGCCTTCCCTGCCATCCAATCATTGGAATGCGTAGAAATATCTGTAGCACAGCGATGTTTGGATGGGAAGTACGACACCACCTTGGCTGGGTTCCATGTAGCGTTCAAATTTGGTCTTATTTTCATGGGCAGGGTTCCATGGGAATTTCAAATTTGGACTTAATTTTCTTTGGAAGCGCATATATGTATATATTTATTTAACTTTATATTTTTATTGACCCGTGTATATTAAATAAATTATTAAAAAAATGCTAAATGAAATAGTGTTTTAAAAAAAAAAAAATTACATTTATTCAGAGTATTCATCGGAAGCCGAAGAAAATGCACGGAACATGTTACTTAGAACAAAGAAATGCCAACAATAAAATAAATGGATTTAGGGAGGAGCAAGAGCCAAGAGGGCACGTGAAGTTGTTGAATGGTTCATTGGGTATTCAATGTGCTCTGTCACTCTATTTTTGTGTGTAATAGCGCCAACATGGCTAAAGAATCAATCAAGATCAGATTCATAATTATAATTAATTGAGTGCATTTGTACTTGCGTTCCTCTGTTTTACTCCAAAAACATCCAGGTTGGGTGATTCAATATGGGGAATCATTGAAGAAAGAAACCTGAACCTTGGTTCTGAAAATTAGTATACAAGTAGAAGGTGCTATGCATCCCACCAAGCTCATGCTAATACTGAATTTAAAAGGAAAATTATCAAGCAGCTGGGTCAATGATTCATGCGAGTCAATGACTATTCCATAATCTCCACAGATGATTTACGAAAATATTATAGTTGGCTTATAAAGCATGCCAATAAGTGTCTGATTGGACATCTTTATCATTAAATGAATTAACTAATATGTCCTGTTATCTAACTAATCATTAGAGGAGTGCTGCAAGGCCTCCCCTATGTTTCCTTCCCAATCCAAATATATCGATGGTGCCATAAATGCCACACTTGACTCCTTATGTGGTTGGAGGAGATGGATCAACAGTTTATATAAAGGAGAGATCCGGGATATCTAGATAAGTCTTGCAAATGTTGTTCCTGTGGTGGAGGCAAATATTTCCCTTTCGGGGAAGCAACAGAAAAACGTAATTTCTATGGGGTATGAAATATTTCGGTCAGCCCTTCCTTTGCAACCTGATGCATCTGTGGTTATCCCCGTTAGGCTACAAGCTGGAACAAAAAAAAAAAAAAAAAAAAAAAAAAATTATGTATTTCCAGTCCAAAATTAATGCAATTATTCGCCAGAGAAATTAGGAATCTCATCAAGCTAAATCAGAGTTCTAACTAAACAATAATGGAAGTGAAAGAAGTAGAATACAAATGCACACAGTAATAAATATCCTTCCTTTCCTGATTATTTGAGATGCTTTTCACCGCATGCTGCATTGTTGGCAACTAGTTAAAAGATGCCCAGATACAATTCTTCTATTGAATTTATGTAGCAAAAGGGAAGGGAATTGTATGACATACGATGCAGGTATGAGGAAGATCCTACAGATGCCCTCCTCATACGACTCATGTATAAGCACTATGCAGTCAATAGTTTGTGTGAAGCTGTCCAAGAAATAAATTGTAACTCACAACAAATTAATCAACGGGTCCCTAAGGAAGTATTGGAGCTCGATGCAAATGATCCTAGTGATGCTTATATATAGATATATATATAGGGAGAGAGAGAGCATATTTAATCAATGTTATATTAAATTTAAAAGCTTTTTAAATTATTTTTTTTTACATCAAATTGATACCATGCACTAATATAATTGTAGTGCATAGAACCTGTAAATCACCCTTTAGAAAAAGGCCTTCAACAAGGTTTCTATCATTTAAACAAAGACTACCATTGTGATACCCCACACCACATTGAATACAAGCTTGCATTTGTTTATCACTGCTTGAAAGAGTAGTTGATTGTAGTCTTTCAAGTGGTCCATTGACTATATAAAAGGATTTGGAAATCCAAAACTCTTTACTGTTTGAGAGAGAGATGGAATGTTGCTTCCTGAGCTCCTTTTCTTGTAGAGCAAAATACAAGAGCTGCTTTTCCTCCAGAATATTGTATGAGCATATCATAGAGGAAATTTTGAAGACGCTAAGTAGATATAGAATCATCATCAACCATACAAGACACTATAGAAAAAGAACAAAAGTATGAGAGCAAATTCAAAAGTTCAACTGGGGTAGAATAAATTTAAAAGTATATATATATATATATGAAGTATCAGAATGTGTTGTAAAAAAAAAAAAAAAGAGTAAGATGCAGAACACAGTCAATTATAATATTCAATTGGTGGATTGTCAAATGAGAAATTTATTCATGTTGCTTACACCCAATGTGCAACAAATTATATATGTTCAAGCTCAACAACAACAATGGATAGTAAATAATACCATTTCAAAGAGAGTCATTTTGGCTGATAATAGATCACACTTTTTACAAACTCCAGGAGGCTAAACAGTGAATAACTTGATACAACATGATAAGGATAATAAGTGTTAATACATAAAGAATATAAAATTTATTAGCAATATCATTATAGGAAAAGTGTATAATAGATAAGGCTTTATTTTATCTTTACTTTATTAGCCATATTCTTGAGACTGTCATTTTGAAATTTTCCATAGCTATGAAAAGATACAGAGGAGTATGTTATTTCAAATTATTATGGTTTATTATGTATGTTACTTAAATCTGCATGTATTGTTGATTCATGGATGCCCACATAAATTATGTTAGGATGAAATTTCTACATATGATGTCTTACTTATGAGCATGTGTGACTTTGATGAAAAACCATAGATTTCCTATCATTGATAAAATGGATATAATAATAGTGATCACACTTTACTATTTTGATGTGAAAGTTAATTGTAGGTATATCAGCTAGACATAGCCATGTATGCCATATAAACTTAAAATATATACCATAGGTATCAACAAAATATAAAATACTAGGAAAGGGTTATTTGAATATATTTTATGAATATATCAATGCATATGTTATGATGTGTGGACAAGTATTTATGTTGCAGATGTCTTCATCACCCTGATACGCTATACAAGCTCTGGTTAAATCCCGGATACCAAACCAACCACGTGATGACAAAACTTTCAAGAACAATTGAGGCTCAATCAGGTTCCATGATAGGGTGTTCAGCTTGATCCAATTAGGAGGGGTGGAGGTGTTGCCCACCGTTTATCCTCCAAAACCCGGAGTCATGGGAGAACTGTGCGAGTTACGCTCCCCTAGACGTGTGATGATGACTGCCGGATGCCTACAAAATATATAGGTCGATACAATCGACGCTATCACCCTTGAGGTTTATGAATGGTTAGATCGGTATAGCCGATGCCATGGCATAATCCAGTAGAGGACGGATAGGATGGGAGTGGAAGAGATTAGGAAGGACAGGATGATTATAGAATAGCTTGGGAACTCTGTCGGGGCAGAGCATGAATGTTCAAAACAAATTTTAAAATTCTTTTCATTACAAATAAGTATTCAATCGCGGAACGCAATCCTTACATGATTATACTAAACACTAAAGTAATTACCGATATACTATATAAACTCTAACTTCGGGACGAAGTGTTTTGAAGGAGGGGTGTATGTAACGACCCATTTCAACTTACAAGTAACATAAAAATATTAGCATGTATACGAGGCATGCATATGATAGCTACATATGCATGCATTGCATGCACTGCGCTAGTATGCATACTAACTTATTATGAAAATTCCCAAGTAGAAGGAAAAAATGAATTAATTATTGAAAGCACTGTAGTAGTATTCATACCAATTTAATTATATGAAGTGTTTATGTATGGGAAATAAATTAAATAGTAAAATAATTAATTAATACCTTATTTATAATATATTAATTCATTTTCATTAATAACATTTAATTAAATAATAAATAAATAAATATTATTAGGCCCAAGTTAATTAACTTATCCTTTGGCATGTCATGTTAAGTACTTTTAAAAAAAAAGATCCTCTTCCCAAAGTCGGTTGAAGCGATAAAGATCAAAATACCATTTATTATATATTTAAATAAAAATATAATTCAATGTACAATAAAGACAACCGACTAGAGTAATGGGATTTTAAAAGGATAAGGACAAGGATGATTGGAGGAAAAAAGGGTGGGATTTCTTCGGAGGGAAGGATCCTTTCCTATATAAGAAAATCTAAAAGGAGAAGGACGGGGGGAAATGATTAGATGGAGATTGCGGGATGGAAATTTGGGAAGGAAGCAAATGAAGAATCTGGGAGAGGAATGTGAAATAACGAATGAGCTTTGGGGCTCCAGATATAGATCTAGGAAAATTGAGACCGGTTCTTGGAAGTTTTGGGCACGGGGGCCAAAAGGTTTCACTTTTGAAGCCTTTTGGGTTTGGGGTCCGGAAAGACCGATCCCAGACAGGCTGGGAGGAAATTGGTTGGTTTGGTATCCGGAGAACAACATCATCCAACATCATCCAACATCATCCACGAACCGACACCAACTCAGAAAAACCAGGTAAGTACATACATTTAAAAACCAGGTAAGTACATACATTTAATTTGATTTGTTTAGTGATGAATTGGAAGGAATATTCTGTACATTCTGCTAGAAATGATATTTTATGAAATTGTAAATACAGTATGTTAGAAATGAATTTAAATAGGAATGAATTTAAATGGACATGCATATACTGTTAGAAATATATGTAAATTATCATACCAACCATTACAGATAACCACTCAAAAATACTCTTATTTCTCTGCAGAACAAACCCAATGATTAGCGAAGGATAATAGGAGAATAATGCAAGACTATATACAACTAATTTACAAGAGCTATACCAAGGAGTGGGAGCATAACTCCCTTCTTTGATTAGTCCAAAAAATTTTCTCTATCTTAGCAGATTTGTGTCAATAAAAGCACCAAGAATTTGAGGAAGATAATTTGAGGTAGATTTTTGTTACAAGTCAAGGCTGAGGAGACCCCTGCACAATAAATCAAATGATAAGACTTGGGAAAAAACAGTATGTAAGTTCTTCCACTTCAATCCTCAAGAGTGGGATAATCCAACCGAAAACATGTGCTCACGCTTGAGATCTGATTTACAACAAGTTCTACACAAGCTCAAGATGAATTGTTAGATCCATTTGGGATTAAATAATATAATGAAAAAAAAAATTCTAGGAATTCAACTGGAAATTAACTAAAATGTCCAATTCTAGAATAATTCTCTAATCCAAATACTAGTGCAAGGTTGTAGGTTTTAACTCCGTATAGAAATTACCTACATACGAATTATAAAAAGGAGAAAATAAATAATGGCGAGAGCATAAAACATAAAACAAAGATTTTCCCCAGGATCCTAAACCGGGACTACCAGATTGATTTTTCATTATATTCCTTTCAATGTTACAATACATATATATACATGCCGAAGCATCCTTTAACCCTAGATTAAAACATAACCGTAGTTTCTCTTGACCAGATCTACAAAATACTATGGACAGAAAATCATCATGCCCAAAACCATGTGCGAAATCCATGCACAAAAACATAGGTAGGTCCGCCCACCTAATATAGGGTCCAAAAAAAATTTCTCGGGGCATTGCCTTGGACCCCATGCAGGGGAGCTACTGGCTCGACACAACATACAGAGGATGTTGTCGCCCCCCGCGCGTGGGATAGTCATTGAAAGAATATAACACACACCCAACATTCTCCCACTTGTTTTCTTTCCACAGGAGAGCTTAGTCATTGATCCAGCCCTGCAACGCCCATTGTTTCTCTACACCAAGAAAACTTCTCATTGCTCACAGACTTTGTCAATGCATCTACAATATTCTTCAAAGTGTCCAACTTTACTAGCAACACTTTTTTGTCCTCAACCATATCTCTCACAAAGTGATACTGAACATCAATGTGCTTTGTCTTTGAATGATAATCAGAGTTTTTTGCCAAGAAAATTGCACTTTGGCTGTCACAGTCTATCCTTATAGCTCGTTGTACTAACCCTATACTTGAACACAATTTCTACAACCAAACTGCTTCCTTGCTTGCATGAGTGGCTTCCATGTATTTTGCCTTTGTAGTTGAAAGTGCCACTACAGACTCTCTTACTCATCAAACTAACTACACCTCCAAATAGGTTAAACACATACCCACTTGTAGATCTTCTCTGATCCAGATCTTCAGCGCAGTCTGCATCAACAAAGCCATGAATGTCCAAAACTCTGTCTAATCTTAGTCTTCATTGGTAGCACAAACCATAATCACTAGTGCCACGCAAATACCTGAAAACCCGCTTCACTGTTGTCCAATGCTCCTTTCTAGGTTTTGACATAAACCTACTCAATACTCCAATTGCATGTGCAATTTCTGGTCTAATACAGACCATTGCATACATTAGGCTACCAATTGCACTTGCATATGGAACTGGGGACATGTCCTCTTCCTCTTCTTGTGTCTTAGGACACTATTCAGCAGATAACTTTACACCTACAGGAATAGGAACCTTCACCAGTTTACTATCTTGCATATTAAACCTCTACAGTATTGTCTCGACATACTTCCTCTAGTTTAACCAGAGCTTCCTCTTTGCCTGATCTCGTTTAATTTCCATGCCCAAAATATAGTTTGTAACACGAATATCTTTCATGTCGAATTTGGAGGACAATTGGGTCTTCAAATCCTGGATAATTTCTTTGTCATTTCCAACCAGCAACATATCATCCACATACAAGACCAAATAAATAACACAATCACCAATTAATTTAAAATACACACAATGATCTGCTTTCCTTCTGGTGAAGCGAAGCCCCCGGATATATGTATCAAATTTTTGATACCACATCCTTGGTGACTATTTTAACCCATACAGATGTTGAAAAAAGTGTAACTAGGTTCGGTTTTCATAATGACATGATCTTTGTAAATAATGTAATAAAAGAGAATAAATTATTTTTGTATGCCTTATTACATGGGTTTCATGAGCAAGAAGTGTCATAGGTCAAAAGACTTCTTCTTGATGTCTTTAGGATTTTATTATTATGTCAAAGAGTCAATTCATGTATGAAGAAGCTCGTCATGAGCTTATGTAACATGTATTCAAGCAAAAGCAGCCCTCCAAGACCAAGAACAATCCTCCATTAGCAAGCTCAAGAAGTCTGCAAGCAAATCAATAAGGAATTCATCATGTCGGCTCCAAAATGAATTAAATACATAATTAAATGTCATGTCGGGTTGGGCAATAGACATGTCGGCTCATGTATTCAAGTCAGCTCAATATAGGAGGCACAAACAACTATAAATACCCGTCTAGGGTATTCACAAATGCTAAGGACAAAACTCGCATTTCTCCATGAAATTTCGTATGTACAAAAGGAGCAGATCGCCATTGCATTAGGGCAAGTGTTTAAGGGTTTGACTGCACCTCGGATGGGTATAAGGTGCAGGCAGACTAGGTCTCGAGTGGATAGGAGTAGGAAGGAGACCTCGCATTACAGGAAGACAGTAGATCAGAACTACGGATGGAATGGTTTCATTATAATCTTCGCATGGGTAAACAAAGGTACAGTCTTGGCATTACAATATTTGGTCTCCTAGCAACTACAACACACACACACACACACACACACACATATATATATATATATACGTGCTCTCACAACAGTGCATTATCTAGGCACTTATTCCATATGCAGTCACAGTCTAGGCTTCATTGTGAGGAGAAGGATTACAATGATATATTCTCGACATATGTATATGTGTCTCGGTGCTCCTACTATATCGCATATCCTCAGCAAACCTCAATGCAACGATAAACTTGGTTACAGTATTGGTGAAAGTGAAGAGGCAGTCCTAATCTCAGTGACTATCACAATCTCGGTGCAATGAGGAGGAGTATCACAGTCTCTTCATAATAAGAAGGAGCAATACCATAGTCTCAGCATAATTAGAAGAAGCAGTGACAAGGAAGATCAGTCTCATCATAATGAGGAGTGACAAGGATCATCACAGTCTCAACATGATGATGATGAAAGGATCTCATAGTGGCACACGAACAGTCATGATCCTATCTCAGTTATGATCTCGGTCCTGAAGGTCATGATCTCAATGAAGACAAAAGATCTCAGTGACATGATAAAGAAGCAGTAATGAAGATCTCAGCGATGCAGTAGAGATGGCTTCAATGGTGTAGCAGAGATGGCTTCAATGGTGTAGCAATCATGATGATCTCAACAGTGACAGAGAAGATGATTGATGTCTTGGTCTTGGAGTGGCAAAATGTGTCAAGGGACATGGTCTTGGTATTTGTCAATTGGAATCTCTATAAGAAGAATTTTTGTGCGGGTTTTCCTCTCCAAGAAGGAGAGGTTTTAGCCCTGGCAGAGAGCTAAATATCTTGTGATCTTGTCTCTTTGTTTGGTAGCAGTTCGATGAAGTAATTACACACGCTAATAATAAGAAGAAGATCAAGCTAAGAAAATTGCAAAAGAACTTCAAATTTTTTTTATCATACTAAGAAGAATGGCCTTAATTCTGAATGCCCTAGATTCTTCAACATGGTATCAGAGCGATGAGTTCAGAAGTAAAAGGAAGGGCCGAAAAGAGACATTCAAGGATCAAGTTTCTACAAGGCATCAAAGCAAGATGAAGAATATCAAGATCTAGATTGTAGAATCAAACCATAATCATGATCAAACACTAGATGAAAGGATTAGTATTCAACAACAGTATTCAACAACAAGGGTTGCGGTCGATGCAATCAAGGAGACAATGTTCAACAGCAAGACCTTTTTAAGGTCTCCAAGTCTCTCATCAAATGAAGCTCAAAGGACCTCAAATCGAAGTCTACATCAACTCAAAGAAGGTCCTAGAGGTAGTCTTGATTTGAACTACAATTGAAGGAAATAAAGCATGAACATCTTCGGAGGATCATTTCCTTACCCTAGAAGGAAAAATGTCAAGCGAAGCAGCAAAGTATTCAAGAAGAAGTCCTCATACATGTTCTTCTACCAGCATCAAAGCAATCAAGGTGAAGACTTCATCTTCACAATCAAGTAAGTATCTTTTCCTTCTGTAATCAAGTTGGTTCTATGACTTCATGACCTATAGATAGATAGGTCATCAAAGGTCCTTGCATAAAATAAGAAGGATTGAGAGAATCCTTATGGAGAAAAGAAGTCAGTAAATAGGTCTCCTTTGAATTCATCTCTATGTAGCAAGAAAGGAGACAAATAAGAAATATCTAGAAGATGTACTTTCTGAAATGCAGTGAAGTAGGTCATATCACTTAGACCGGATTGAAGGTATCAAAGAGTAAATGAAATATCTTCATGAGATCTCAGTCATGAGATCTGGGAAAAATGATGAAAGGATAATCATCATTGATATTGATATTGATAAGCAAGGTAAGAATTGTCCATGAACGAGAAGGCTACTTCAATCAACATTTTGTGGTCTCTATGCCAAGATAGAGAAAGACAAGTTGAAAGGACTCAAATATGTGCAGTAAAGAAAAGGTAGGTTGATAAGACAGAATAGTACTATGGAAGAGGAGCTCATATCGTCGGAAGTGTGGAGGAAGTTGAAGAAAAGGACCAACGAAAGAGGGAGTAAGAGACCTCTACTATAAGTGAGATGGTGTCCCTCATAAAAGGATCCTATCATAGGCTACAAAATCCCTTGCAGATATGACCATGATAATAAGATGCATTGTGGCATCATGGAAGCATTGGAAACAAGAGCTTGTGATATCACCATGAGAAACATGAAGGACATAGCTCTTAGGAATCTCATTGGACATTAAAGAAAGGAAGAAGTCATCCAGGTCAAAGGAAACATTCGATAGATGGGGATCTATATGCAAGATCTTGAAGGTTCTGTGATAGAAACCGCAAACGGAGGATCCCCTAGTCTGGGAAGGCAACAAGTGTTTCATCAGGAAATCAAACTTATGGAATTCATGAAATGAAGAATTGATGAGAAATGAAAGAGTTTAGGAGATTGAAGATCTTTTCAATCAAGAAAGTTGTTGGAAGAATCCTGAAGGAAGAATGAGGTATCTATGCTTGTACTTGTATTTAATAATGTGATATCATGACATATGGTTGCAGGTAACATGGATCAGGCATAATCAAAAGAAAAAAGGATCTCCTCCTCTGAAAGGATGCAGAAAATCATAAGTCACACTAGATGAAATCAACATAATATGTCTTCATATGAAGTATGAGGTGGTTGACTACAACTAAAGAACTCTAATTGAAAGCTCCTAGGAATGGAAGGTGTGAGGATGGAAGAGATCGTGAAAAATGCAACCATGACGAAGGTAATCAACATCCAAATAATCAGGAAGATTTGACCAAGAAATCTTCCGGAAAGATATGAAGACTCCGATGGAAGTCTAAAAAGATGAAGCCCCTTGACAACAGATATCTTTGGGAGATATTTCAACATGTATGCATGGTGTTGATATCTACAAGAAGATGTCACTGGAAAAGGCCATCACCAAAAAGGTGATATGTGATTTGTTTTTGGTTTTTGACCTCCTACAGAAGGTTTGGGTATATGTGCTAGGCCATGGTAAGAAGAGTTGTGAAGGATATCACAACTATGTACATTGTGATCCAGAGCAATCACCGTTGAAGAAAAGATGGCCCTATGAAGGAAGCCCCAGATGTAAAGTCAAGGAGGATACTTTCCGAGAAAAGAAGGAATGAGATGATGGAGGAAAGTGATGGATGGATGAACCCTACATGTGAAGAAATTGATGACATCGAAGTCTTGGATCGTCAGTCAACTAGAAGACCCTATAAAGTATTGATGGTAGAGTCCCTGGTAAGAGGGATCTTTGGGAGGTTCCTATGAGTAAAGGAACTTGAGTAAGTTTCTGAGAAACTTGGAACTCATTCCTAGTTGAGAGAGAGAGCTAGACACGACATTCTTGTCTTCAGTTTGGAAGAAATAATGGAGGATTGTGTAATCATCTGGCATTCGACACTCTTTGAGGATGCGGTAGGGCATCCAAGACAAGAGTGGGCAAGAGGACCGATATTCTTGAGGGTTGGGAACCCGAGATAAGAATAGTCCTAGTAGGGCATACTCAGAGAACACCCAAGATAAGATATTCTTGTGTTCTCTGATCTAAGTGAGAGATAGAGTTGTTAGTCAAGGCCTTGCTATATGAAACAATGTTGGTTGAAATGATGCTATAATAGATGGATTGAAAATCTGATTTTTCTTATGAGAAATTCTTCAAATTGAGAATGACCAAGTACCAATATCTCCCTAGTTAAGAGGGAGCGTTGAAGAAAGTGTAACTAGGTTTGGTCTTCATAATGACATGATATTTGTAAATAATGTAATAAAAGAGAATAAATTATTTTTGTATGCCTTGCTACATAGGTTTCATGAGCAAGAAGTGTCATAGGTCAAAAGACTTATTCTTGATGTCTTTAGGATTTTATTATTATGTCAAAGAATCAAGTCATGTATGAAGAAGCTCTTCATGAGATTATGTAAAATGTATTCAAGCAAAAGCAACCCTCCAAGACCAAGAACAATCCTCCATTAGCAAGCTCAAGAAGTCTGCAACAAAATCAATAAGGAATTCATCATGTCGGCTCCAAAACGAATTAAATACATAATTAAATGTCATGTCATCTTGGGAATAGACATGTCGGTTCATGTATTCAAGTTGGCTCAATATAGGAGGCACAAACGACTATAAATACCCGTCTAGGGTATTCGCAAATGCTAAGGACAAAATTCGCATGTCTCTCTGAAATTTCGTATGTACGGAAGGAGCAGATCCGCATTGCATTAGGGCAAGTGTTTAACAGTCTGAATGCACCTGAGATGGGTATAAGGTGCAGGCAGACTAGGTCTTGGGTGGATAGAACTAGCAGGAAGGAGACCTCACATTACAGGAAGACAGTAGATCAGGACTATGGATGGAATGGTTTCACTGTAATCTTCACATGGGTAAACAGAGGTACAATCTTAGCATTACAGTATTCGGTCTCCTAGCAGCCACAACACATATATATATATATATATCTAAGTTGCAGGAAACGTGGCCCTAGGGGGCGTTTCGCCAGGGGAAACGAAAAGAAACGCGTTTCCCCGTACCGTACGGCCTGGAAACGCGTTTTCGGCCGTACGGCCACGTTTCCCCCAAAAAAACATTTGTTTTTTAATTTTTTTTTTCTAATGTAGATCTCTTACATTTGTTTGCCCTAGTGTTGATATGCAGTTCATGGTAATGTTAAATTCTTAAAGTAAAAGTGATATTCTCCTTTATTTTTCATTTTCATCCTTTTACTTAAATTTTTAACATTACCATGAAATGACTCAGGATGTTTGAGAGTGGTTTCGCCGTCATTGGATTTCATATGGAGAAAGTAGAATTTTAGATCTTACTCAAAATCCAACAGACTTATCTGTTTTTCAGGATTTCAGGATTGGGGGGATTTCAATGTTTCCATTGGATTTTATCATGTACTAGGGTATGGAACTTGTATTTAATCGAGAGAACAAAGCCCTCTATGCAGGGTAGACTCCCAATAATCAAGAGAATGTAGGGTACTAGGGTATGAAACTTGTATTTAATCAAGAGCACTAAGGTCATTCGACTATGTAGGAGGAGACTCCCAATCAACCACGAGACAAAAAATTAGAAATTTCTCGTGGCTGATTTTGGATATTTCTATTTTCATTATGTGATTATTCATGAGTAAATGTGATGTAAATTTAGATACTTATAGTCTATGCATTGACAATTTTATCATAATGTAATAAATTAGAATGTATCATATATGCTTTATGATTGCACATATTTCTTAAATTCCTAATATATATATATATATATATATATATATATATATATTCGCGTTTCCCCGTTTCCAAAATTTGGGGAGGTCGCGTTTCGTATTGCTTCCCGTTTCGGAAACTCGTACCCGTTTCCCCGTTTCGTGCAACCTTGATATATATATATATATATATATTTCGGTGCTCTCACAACAATGCATTATCTAGGAACTTATTCCATATGCAGTTACAGTTTAGGCTTCATTGTGAGAAGAAGGATTACAATGATATAGTCTCGACATATGTATATGTGTCTCGGTGCTCCTACTATCTCGCATATCCTCAGCAGACCTCAATGCAATGATAAACTTGGTTACAGTATTGGTGAAAGTAAAGAGACAGTCCTAATCTTAGTGACTATCACAATCTCGGTGAAATGAGGAGTAGTAGTATCACAGTCTCTTCATAATAAGAAGGAGCAATACCATAGTCTCAACATAATTAGAAGAAGCAGTGACAATGAAGATTGGTCTCATCATAATGAGGAGTGACAAGGATCATCACAGTATCAACATGATGATGATGATGAAAGGATCTCATAGTGGCACACGTACAGTCATGATCCTATCTCAGTTATGATCCCTGTCCTAAACGTCATGATCTCAATGAAGACAAGAGATCTCAGTGACATGATGAAGAAGCAGTAATGAAGATCTCAGTGATGCAGTAGAGATGGCTTCAATGGTGCAGCAATCATGATGATCTCAACAATGACAAAGAAGAGGATTGATGTCTTGGTCTTTGAGTGGCAGAATGTGTCAAGGGACATGGCCTTGGTATTCATCAATTGGAATCTCTATAAGAAGAATTTTTGTGTGGGTTTTCCTCTCCAAGAAGGAATGGTTTTAGCCCTGGTAGAGAGCCAAATATCTTGTGTTCTTGTCTCTTTGTTTTGATAGCGGTTTGATGAAGCAATTACACACACTAATAATAATAAAATGAAGCTAAGAAAATTGTAAAAAAACTTCTCAAATTTGCTATCATGTTAAGAAGAATCACCTTAATTCTGAATGCCCTAGATTCTTCAACAACAAAGACTTTTTTAACTTGCATACCAGTTCTTTCTTACGCTTCACCGCAAAACCTTCAGGTTGCTTCATGCAGATCTCTTCTTACGGATCCCTGTGAAGAAATGTTGTCTTCACATCCATCTGTTCTACCTAAAAATAAAAAAAGACAACAACAGATAAAAGTAATCTAATAGAAGCTACCTTGGCAACAGGAGAAAAAATATCACCAAAATCAATTCCTGGTACCTGGGAATAACCTTTTTCTACCAACCGAGCTTTGTATTTCTCCACCTTGCCTTCTTCATTCATCTTCTTCTTAAGCACCCATTTGTTACCAATGGGTTTCCTTCCAACCGGCAACTCCACCAGATCCTAAGCCTCATTTTTGTGCAAATATGTCATTTCATCAACCACAGCCTTTTTCCAGAGTTTGCCATCCTCTGAATCTACTGCTTCCCTCAAAGTTCTAGGATCATCATCTGTAATATATAAAGCAAAATTTGAACAGAAAGCAGATGGACTATACCTGTATGGCTACCTTCTTTCTTGAACTGATCTTCTCTCAACTAGAGTTTGTGGCTCCTCATCTTCTGATTCCTCTTCTGCTATAGAGTCTGATTCTTCCTCTTTTAGCTCAAACTCTATATTCTCAAATTCCTTTGGTAGGACTTCATCTTTAATAACATATTTCACCTCTCTAAACACCACATCTCGATTGTACCCAACCTTCTTTATTTCTGGGTTCCAAAGCTTTTTACCTTTTAAACCATCCTTATACCCAATAAAGATGCACCTTTCAGATTTACTATCCAACTTTGTTCTTTTATGTTTTGGAACATGTACTTATGCATCACATCCAAATGCCCTCAGATGTGAAAGAGAAGGTTTCTTATCAGTCCATACCTCTTGTGGAGTCTTATCTTCCAATGTTGATGAACGTAATCTGTTGACCAGGTAACATGCGGTCTCCACCGCCTCTGCCCAAAATTCTTGTCTTGACCTAACACCATTGAGTATGCTTCTTGCATTTTCCATCAACACCCTGTTCATTCTTTCTACAACTCCTTTTTGTTGAGGTGTGTATGGACTAGTCTTCTATTGTGCTATACCACACTTCATACAGAACTCTTCAATTTCCTTCTTGCAAAACTCTCCACCGTTATCTGTCCTTAACACCTTTATCTTCTTCTCTGTCTAGTTTTCCACTAGAGCCTTAAATTCTTTAAACCTGACAAAGACTTTAGATTTCTTCCTGAGGGAATATATCCATGTATTCCCAAAAAGGTCATCTATAAATTATACATAGTACACAAACTTACCTAGTGATGGAACCGACATAGGTCCAAACACATCACTGTGCACAAAGTCTAATATCTGTTTCGCCCTCTTAGCACTAAAGGGGAAACTCACCCAATTCTGCTTCCCATATAAAAAGCAAAATCCAGAGAGAAATTAGACATACCTTCTACCATGCCATTACCATGAAGTATTCGAAGGCCCTTCTCTCCAATATGTCCAAGCCTTCGATGCCATAGCATGGTCTTTTTTCCAAAGACCACTAGATTTTCTGCTCCACTTTCAGGAACCACAAAACTGTTGCACCCATCAATAGCGATGCTACCCTAAAGCTTGTACAAAGTTCCAATCCAAACTCTCTGCATCAATACCAGTGCCCCCCGAACCATCTTGTAGGTATCTTTCTCGAACATTGTTTTTACACCTGCATCATCCAGCTTGCTTATAGAAATCAGATTTCTGGCCAATGCAGGAATATGCAAAACAACCCGGAAGTGTTCTAATCCTTCCACTTTGCAACTTCAACTTGACTTTTCCGCGACTGACGATTGTAGTCTTCTTGTCATCCCCTAAGAAGACATCACCACCATCATATTTCTCATACTTGCAAAACCACTCCGTACGGGGAGTGAAGTGAAAGGATGCACTCGAGTCAATCAACCATGCCTCATGATCTATATGTGTGCTTGAAGAAGAAGCCAAGTACACATCCCTGCCTTCATCTGAGGTGGTTTTCACCTCTACAGAAAGAGCATCATCAGATATATTTCCTTTCTCAGGAGCTTTAGATTTACAGCGTCTTTGGAAGTGCCTTTCCTTTCCGCATTTCCAACACACCTTTACAGGTTTTCCTGAAGATTTAGATCTCCCACTCGAGGACTTATTTTTGTTTACGTTCTAGGATCATCCTAGTACAAACAAGGCATCACCATTTTGGCCCTCCATATTTTTCTGTCTCATCTCCTCGGATAGTAAGGATGGGATTATTTCATCAAAGTACAAGGCAGTTGCATTGCTACCTATTGCAACAACCAGACTATCCCACGAATCTGGTATACAACAAACTGATGCACCTATTGTTAAACTTGGAAACTAGGGCCAAACTCCATGTGGGTCATCTTATTTATGGTAGCTAATATTTTTCTTGGATACCTCTCATCGAGAGGTGTAGGATTGATCTAAAGATCATCCAATTCCGATAAGTATTCATGGAGTTATGAATTTATTTGCGTTATAAGACAATTCGTCAAGGTCGGCCAGCGACTAAATAAACCCCACATGTGCTCAACATTTTAGTATAAATAGAGGTGGCTTTCAAGTCATTTCAGCACACACTTGGGATCTCTTCCTCTCTCTACTGTCTTTGGGTTTTAGGAGGAGGAGAGATCCTAAGGGATAACCCTGCCTTAATCCAGAGGGTAAAAAGCCGGAACTGCTGAAAAAGTCGGCACTGCCTGAAAAGCCGGAAAAGCAGGAATTGTCAGAAAATCCCGAACTACTAGAAAAGCCATAAAAGCCGGAAAATCCAGAACTGCCGGAAAAGCCGAAACTGTCGGAACAGCTGGAAAATCTGGAACTGCCGGAATTGCCAGAAAAGTCGGAATTTCCGGAACTGCTAGGAAAGCTGGAACTGCCAGAAAATTCGGAACTGCCGGAACAGCCAAAAAAGCCGGAAATGCCAGAACTGTTGGAACTACCGGAACTGCCGGAACTGTCAGGAACAACTGGAAGTGTTGGAACTCCTGGGAACATCTGGAACTGCCAGAACTATCGGGATTTGCCGAGACAGCCGGAGCATCTGTCTCCGAAGGAGAGCAGCATGCAAGGGACAGCTAACTAACAATAGGACAGTTGTTTGGTACTTAGCAGCAAGGGACAACAAGCATGCTAAGGACAACAAGCATGCTAGGGATAACAAGCAAGCAAGGGACAACAAGCATGTTAAGGACAACAAGCATGCTAGGGACAACAAGCACGCAAGGGACAACAAGCAAGCAAGGTGCAACCAACACATAGGTCAGGATGGCAACATGGTGCAGCAATGGCACATAATGCAGTGCAGTGATGGGTACAGTCATGGTTAATGAAATGTGATGAGATGCAACATAGTGATGATGGGTGCAGCATGGTACAGCGCGGTGAGGTGCAACATGATGGCAAATGCAGCACAACGATAGGTGAAGGAGTCACCTTGGAGAATTAGTTGAAGCAGCATGTCTTCAACTAATCCCATGTATCATCTTCTTAGAGATGTTCTATGCTCTTATCTAGATAAGTCAAAGTGTTGACTTCTGCTGTAACTGTATTATCTCTCTTTCTCTCTCTGTTGAACTATTGAAAAACATATAGGAAGAATTGATCAAGGGTTTCCCCACATTGGGGTTTGTCCCTGGCTAGTGCCACATCTTGTGTCCTCTTGTCTTGGCTTGTCTTCTGCGATTTATGTTTATGTTCGATCTGCAGTTTACTTTAACACTGATGTGATTGCTAGTCTGGAAAAGATATGGAGCTAACTATGAAAATTAAAATAAATTGCTCTAAGCATAGAACATACCTAAAATTAACATGGTATCAGAGCTGAGGTAAAGACAATGCCCAAGAAAGAGTGAAAGAGCAATCACCAAAGACAGTTGGGAAAAGACAAAAGGATCAGTGGATTCCTCATCCCTCTTCATTCACCAAAGGTGAAGTCGAAGCAGAGAATATTATCAGAATGGCATAGCGGAATATGGCCTACCTAAAGATCACTTCATTGGAAGACCGGATCTCAGGGTGGAAGCAAAGGCAGATAACTAGTTCGGCCATTATGCGAAGGAGTGTCCAAATGGCAGGGACACATCACTTGATGATGATAACAATCATTCCAGGGACATTTTCAATGATCAAGGGAATGACAAGTAATGGAGGTCATTAAGGAAATGGCCGACTCTTCATAGAAAGCAAGGAACCCCAGGTATGAAGAATCAAATGTTGTTTCTGATAAGATAAAGAAGCGTTATCTTGTATTGGCCCTCTCCTTCAGATTCCCTTGGAATCTGGCTTATTGATTGTAGTGCTTCAAGGCACTTCATTGGATAGTAGGGTGCACTCTCCAATTTGTTAGAGATGGAAACAATTGTGGGATTATATTTGGAGCCGATGCCACCTATCCCGGAAAGGATGTAGGGAATGTTATCCCTCAATTGAATGAGGGTAATGCAATTCATTTACAGAATCTCTTTTATGTACCTGATCGCAGGAAGAACCTGGTGTCCATTTCAACAACGGAAGTCAAAGGTTTCAGGGTGGCACTCATCGATGGAAAGGTACGTGTTTGAAAATACAATTTTCAAAGATGTTTTTGAGTTCAGGGTTGTATCAAGTTACTAGAAGTCCACTGGGGATCATGGCAATTGACACATAGCACGGAAGGTCTTAGTCAGATGGTGACAGGGATGCTTGAATTCAAAAAGAGTATGAAAATACATGTCTGAGATGTACTGAAGGAAAATCTTACAAGGGGACCATTCCCCTCATGTTGCAGGTCCACAGGTTTGGAACAACCTGAGGGGTTTGAGATTGATGATCAAGAATCTCACGTATGCAGGTGGAAGAAATCCCTCTATGGCTTGAAGCAAAACTCCCTGGGCTTAGTATGAGAGGATTGATAGTTGTCAGATGAAACTGACATTCACAAGGAATGAAACTGATCCAAACCATTACCCGAAGGTTGTGGATGATAGACCTCTCATACCAGCACCTTATGAGGACGACCTATTTCTGACAGGTGCTGACCCTCTCATTTGCAGAAGTAAGACGGAGTTGGATTTCGAATGTGGAATGATAAACTGCAAGCTTGTGACTACCTCGAGGAAGTTATATGGTAGTAATGTCGGACCAGATTTGGGAAATGCCTCTGAGTTTCATAAACTCATTCGTGTTGATGTTTTTGGTGAATTTCCGTCTGGACATATGTTTTGCAGTTAGCATGGTGAGCTCATATTTGGTTGAGCCTCACTGGATTGGTGCCAAGAATCTTCTGAGATATCTTCAGGGCACAATCTCTCATGGATTGAGATACACTGCCGGAAATATAAAACTGCATGATTATTTGAACGCTGAGTGGGCAGGTAGTGTGGAGGATCACTTGAGCACTTCTCAGTGCTGGCTCTCTTTGGATTCTTCTTCGATATCATGGATGAGCAGGAAGCAGAAGTCGGTTGCTATAAGAACCGCCGAGACCAAATACATAGCTATGAGTATGATCTCATGTGAAGCTGCATGGTTGCAGAAGCTCTTAAGTGAGCTGTTTGTACACATGGTGAATACCACTGTGATTCCCTGTGACAACCAGAGGGGGGATTTGATTATTGAGGAATCCCATATTCGATGATTACTCTAGTAGATATACATCAGATACTGCCTTATCTAGGATATGGTAAGTTGACGAGTGAGGAGGCTCCATCACATTGAGACTGATGTACAGGTCGCTGACATTTTGTCAAAGCCCCAGGGAAAGGTCAAATCTGTGACTTTCCCGAATGACTTGGAGTTGTTGAGAGACCTTCTTATAAAGGTCTTGCATGTTGCATGCATTGAGCTTTGGGAGCTCCGGGGGGCTTGGGGTAGTTACTGGAGCAACATACGACCACAGGGCAAATCACCCTCCCCTGGTGGTGCGCTATGAACAAGATGATTAGTTCTTCTATGGGCCGAGACGATTAGTTCTCCCATGGCAACTGTGGAATAGGATGATTAGTTCTCCTGTGAGCGGGATGATTAGTTCTCCCGTGGCAACTGTGGAACAGGATGATTAGTTCTCCTGTGGGCCGGGATGATTAGTTCTCCCGTGGCAACTGTGGAACAGGATGATTAGTTCTCCTGTGGGCCAGGATGATTTTTTCTTCGTGGCAACTATGGAATAGGATGATTAGTTCTCCTGTGGGCCAGGATGATTTGTTCTCCGTGGCGACTCTGGGACAGGATGATTAGTTCTCCTATGGGCCAGGATGATTAGTTCTCTGTGGCATCCACTGACAGGATGATTCGTTCTCCTGTGGACAGGATGATTAGTTCTCATGTCGAGGCATCCTACCCATGCAATCTGGGACTCATGGGAAGTACCTCTCATATGATCAATGAGCAGGGAAATGAGGATAGGGACCATAGTAGTTCTATCGATGGATGCATGGTTGTATCTACCGTACTCCCTATGTTAGGATGACCTCTATTGATTTGGGATCAATGAAACTAATCTGGGATCAGTGATGAGCCCCAAAAATGTACAATTATTTGGGCTCATTCAACTTCCTAATTTGGCTTAGTCCACCATTCTCATTTGTTTATTGCATGTTTTTTATTATTTTTATGTTAATAGAGTGAATTTGGTTAGTCATTATGCCAACAAGTCTAATGGGTGCTTTGTGTAGCCTTGTTGGTCAACTTGGAGACAAAATTGAAGGTCTTAATGAGCACTTGGCAGCCAAATTCGTGGAGAACAAGCTAGAGGATTTGTAGGAAGGTGTCCCCCTCATTTATGGACCCTTACCTCGAATTCTCCACCATCAACTCGGAGTTCAAAGGCCACCAAATCAATGAGCTCAAGGGCAGCCAAGCAAGTCAAGTTGGACTGTTGTTAACTACAAGTCTTGGGCAGCCAAGTCCCTAACTTTTAGGAGGACTGTTGGGTCCTCAAATTGTATAAATAAGAAGGCTTGGGGCCTCATTTTTAGTTAGCTAGTTGGTAGTCATTTTTGTAGCTAGTTAGTCATTTTGTTTTAGCCATTAGTTAGCTAGCTTGTAGTTCGATTTTTAGGCCATGGATTAGCTTTGCTTTCAGCTCATTCTCAAGCTCTCCTTATGGACAGTTTTGATGTACTTTTCATTTCTTGATTAATAAAGATGGATCCAGCTTTGCACCAGCTCTAAATCTTTCATGGGAGGCTGTAGCTCTTGGGGTTGGGCCCATCTCAAGCGCCCAGTACCTCCCTTGTGTATCTTTATGTGTTTGCTGCGTTCTTAAAATAAAAATCTGCTCTTTAGATCTTGCTTTGTTATGGTAGTTGGTTTTGATGGGTAATGTAGCTTTTTATGCTTAGAATCGATTGGTAGGAGTTTGTTATGCATGTAGATCTTTTGGAATGCTCTTTCTCATGTGAAGTACATGGTTCTCTTTCCAAACAAAGCTGCTGTTCATTTATTTCATTGACAATTAGATTAAGTTAGCTAGGACTTGGTTTGTTTGCAAGAATTCATTGATTCGTTTAAATGAGCATTGTGCAGGGCATCTCTATCATCTTCATCACCTCCTCAAGTTCTATTTAACCTCTGTCTCACTCATTGACCCTCCAACTCTCTCATTTCCCGCATAGCTCCATCTCCTTCAACTTTCGTTGGTTCCATCCCTCCAATCATCAAACCATTGCATACACTCTTCCTTCATTTGATTTTCCAACTTCTGAGCCATCACCAGCCTTATTCCTACCTTACACATCTCCCCCTACCATTCCATTACTCCTCCATCACTCCAAACACTCACGGTAGGTCATCCTGTAGCCATTTGTAGACATCCTGTAGAAAACAGAGTATCCTGTAGGATCCTCCACAGCCATCCTGTAGGAGGCCACTCTCTCGGTTGCTGAGCATCTGAATGCGAGGAACCTCTGTGGATGGATGCTAAGGATCCCCAGGGACCTCTCCTAGCCTCCCCAACCTATCCCACGCTTTCCTTCCTTCTCCATCCCATCTGCACAACCAAACCCTAGTTAGCACAAGATCACCATCATTCCACACACTTAAAGGAAAAATACAAAAAACATAACTTTCATGATGCAAGTAGTTTAGATCCATGCATTTTCATTTATTAGAGGTAGTGACAGCATTGGTAGAAGTTGCAGTTACGTTCCTTGCATTGTAGAGGTCAGACTAGTTAAATTAGGGTTTCCTAGGTTTACATGCTTTGATTTGCTTTCAGAACATTTTTGTCAAGTAAAGTAGCTTTCCTTTGAGATTAGCTTTCGTCCATCAATTAGCAAGCTTCTTCTGAGAGCCTATGGAAGTTGGCTTGAGCCCTAGCGGACTTGTGCCAGCTGACCAAGTGACAGCTGCGACAAGAGCTAGTACTTGTGCATATAGCATCGTCGCTTCCAAGTTTGTACGAACTACCGGGTTGATAAAATGAGAGACAGGAAGCCCCAGGAGTTGTAGCATTATTGCTACAATACTGGAGCTCACCTTCTTTTTGGCGCCGTTGCCGGGGAAGCGGCAGAGTATTGGTGATTGTTGCTATTCTTCTATTTTCTACTACAACCTTCTTCTAAGTAGTTTATTTCATTTCCATTATGCAATTTCATTTATGCAAAAGTAGATTAGCCTTTCTTGCTTTCCTAGATTAGCATTTCCTGCTTTCATAGATTAGCATTTCCTGCTTTCCTAGAATAGCCTTTCAATTCCGCATTTCAATTCTGCAAGCGTAGATTAGTGTTTCAATTTCGCAAGCGTAGCCTAGCATTTCATTCTTGCAATTTGATTTGAGCAAAATAGATTAGTCCTTTCCTGCTTTCATTTCAATTTCGCAAGATAGTTAGTTGCAGTTCAATCTATTTCATGCCTTGTAGGAGTAGAGATAAGTTAGAAAAATGATTGCACAACACCCCCACTGCTTCACACAGCCAACGTTCTTCTTCGATGGCTGTGATGAAAGAACCCCTGGGTGGACATCAAGACATATCTGAAGAACCTCTAGGGGAGAAGAAGAAGAAACATTCCTCTAAAGCAAATGGCTACAAGTAGAGATGTTGGGAGCAACATCTTGTCCAAAGATGAATTTGAAAATCAGATCAAAGGTTTCAAGAGTGATATGAGGCAGTTTCTTGCCATGCAACTGGATACCTTGCGGATCCAAAAGAAGCAAGAGGAAGCCAAGAGGGCTTTGGTCATTTTTTGTCCTAGGTGCCTTAAAAAGCATCCTAGGAACGAATGTCCAATGCACTCCCTAGAAGTGTGTTTTGTATGTGAAGAATACCATCCTACAGATCAGTGCCCTTCCTTGCCCAGAATCAAAGCTACATATCAAAGAGCCAAGGGAGCCACTGAATCAATCTGTTATACGAACCAAAGGAGGCCACATGGACCCGTACCCTACCAGCAGGAACTACAATGGACACCCGAGACCTATTATGACCCTTACCAAGCCACTTTCATGCCTTCTTGGGATCCCCCTGCTCATCCTTCCTGGTCTACACCTCCTCCTTGGTCATATTCTCCTTGTTCCTTCACAGATCCATATTATGCCCAACCAGTTGCTCATTCATTTCACTCTTATGCTCAGCCACAGCCTCAGTGGAATGCACCTTATCAGGAGTGGAGGCCCCAGTACAACTCTCATCCCGCTCATTTTCCTCCACCTCCTGCTCATCCACAACCATCGCCTCCTCCTCCACCAAGGCAACCCCAAATGCCTACCCAACCACAATGCCATCCATGTCCATCTCAATTTCACACCTCCACTCAGCTACCCGTACCTCCATTTCCAAAACCATGCAATGGAGCAGCTCAACCCAATTGCAAATCTGAGGCACAACATGTGCAAATGATTCCTCGTGAGCTCAATGATCTTCACCATAGCTCAGGAAAAGCATTGCACAAAAGAGATCATCTTGAAAGCATTGAAGGATCACATCCAGCAAAAGAAGATTCAAAAGAGGAGATCAAAGAGCCATGGGTTGCACTTGATGAAGAGAAGAGATCATAATCAGAGATCGAGAAAGTTCCCTCATGGTTACCATCAAATCTTCCATGCACTCAAGAGAAAGATCAACAAAAAGAGGAAGATCAGAAGGTCATGATAGAAGGTGACATGAAGAATGATCCAGATCAGCAAAAGAACCAAGGATATCAAAGCTATATTGAGATATGGTTTCAGAAGGTCACTAAGTTGCAGCAGTACTTTCTTCCTCAGTTTTGTTTGATCCCTTCAAAGCCAGATCATTTGGTCTCTGAGATCTGGATACTTGTCCAAGCATGCATTTCGAGCCTTCACATCATTTTGTCTCTAATCTCGATGTGCACATGGCTCCATTGGAAGTATTCTTATACTTGAAAATGATTTTGTTTTTTCAAGTAGGGTAGGGTAGAAAAAAAAAAAAAAGAGAAAAAAGGAAAAGAAAAAATGAAAAAAGAGGAAAATAGAAATCTAAGGTGAAAACCTCTTTGGAGGCGCCTTAGATTGGCTCATTGATTGAAAACCTCCATGAGGCGGTCAATGGGTTGAAAAAAAAAAGAGAAAAAAGAAAAAGATCTTTGGGTGAAAACCTCCCTTGGAGGCGCCCAAGGCAGGCAATTAGGGTGAAAACCTCCATGAGGCGCCCTAGTTGTTTTTCAAAAAAAAAAGAGAAAAAGAAAAAAAGGAAAAATAAAGCTAATATCCATTGAATAAGCTCATGTTGCAGCTATGACATTGCAGGTTAAAGGAGGACGTTTCATGATAGGAGGAGCACTCAAATCAAAGACAAAGGAGTTTTTGTGCCTTCTACAGGAAGTTTCGTATCTTCTACAGGAAGCTTACAAAAAAGCCAAATTGATCTCCAAAGAGGACCTGAAGGCTTGGAATATGTCCATGAGGCCTACACTCATCTATGTTTCCACTCCTCACCCCTTTTCCATCATTCTTTTCATGTCATTATGCTTCTTTCCTCAAAACTGTGTTTTCTACAGGATGCTCTATATTTCTACAGGAAACATCCTATAAAACCTTTGGACGAGCCAAATCCAATTTCAAAAGTGAATCTGATGGTGGGAGTCTATTGGTTAGGCCTGCAAGCACTTGTGTGTCCATCCCTTGCCTTCATCCATCATTTTTTCACCACCTTGTGCTTCTCATTGTGCTTCTACAGGATCTTCCTGTAGAAATTGTGGGAAACTAGGCATGCATTTCAAAAAGTGGTTTGGCGAGCATGGTAGCTTCCTCAAGTGTTCAGAAGCCTTCATGCCATCTTCCAACTCCTCCTCCATCATCTCCATACCTGCATCACAAACAAAATTCATTTTGTCATCCCATGCAAGCACATGCAAAAAGCCTTGAGGCAAAAATCCATAGAACCAAATTTGTTTTTACCATAACTTGAAAACCATGCATCCTTTTGACAAACCGTTTTATGGGGAATTGTACAAGGTTGATGACAACAGGCCTGAGCAGTTTCATGCAATTCCGGTGCACGGTTTCCAAGAAATCAGCCTCCATCACCATCAGCCATTTTTGCCTTTTCTCCATAACCGTGCATCCGTTTCAAAACCTGTTTCATGGGGAGATGCACATGGATGATAGTAGCCTACCCAAGCAGTTTCAGCCGATTCCGATGCATGGTTTCCGAGAAATCGAGCTCTGAAATCTTCAGCCATTTTCCAATTTTCTCGAAATCCGTGCATCCATTGATCACGAATTTGCTATGGGAGATGCATAATGATGGTAGAAACATGCTCGGCAAGTTTCAGCTCGATCCGCTTTGGCGTTTGGGATAAATGTCAAAAGCAAGTTTTGGTTTGGTGAAGATGCAGCAACAGCAGCTTGGACGTGCAGATTTGAACGTGGAAACAATTGTCTGGAGCTTGGATCCGGCCAGAGGACGTCTGCACAAGAAAAAACAACCATGAATCATCAATCAAGCCACCATGCAACTACATCAACACATGCATGCAGCAAATGAATATCAACACAGGCATGCAGCAAAGCAACCACGCACGACTTGCAGGTACATGACTAAACTTGTTCCTCCGTTTGCATAAATCTAATCTAAAGCATTGCATGAATGGATGAGATGGTGAGATTCAGTTAGAAAGGTAGCAAGACACCCAGTTCTCTAGCGCTCAAGGAAAAATCACGCAGCATATGTGTATGGTCATTCATGAAAAATTTGAGAAACGCAGTTAATGGAAGATTTGTGGAACTTTAGTGCACAGGGCTTCAATTGATTAACAAATAGAAGGAGACATACAGTTAATAAATAGAACTGCAGTCTGCATGTGGCCACGTACACCTGGCCACTTCACTCCCTCACCAAGAATCAGGCAGCAATGTAAAATGCTCGGTTGAACCTCACACCACCTGTTGTCCATTTGCACTTGACTGAAGTATGCATCCTCCGATTCCAAAAATGATGAACTAGTCATCCTCCACTGGTTTCTACCTGTTTTCAAAATTATCCCACGTATCAAGCTCACTCAAAGGCCGAATCACGCTCTACAGGCGTTTCTACAGGATGTCGTCTACAGGAAAGGCAGAAAACAGCCCTGCAGAAAGAAAACATGAGGAGCTTCTGTGGGTTGATGCTTCTGTTGGCTAACCACGGGATTTTTAGAAAAGTTCAAGCTCAAAACGAGGAGAAAGGAGGAATATGCTGAAGGCCACATTCTTGTTTCCATGCATTTCCTTTTGCATTTTCTTTATTCTCAATGCACTGCTATGGAAAAAATCAGTTGGTATAGTTCCTTTCGAGACTATGTTTGCCTCAGTCCTTTTATGGTTTGGAATTGTATCCATTGGATTGTTCTTCAGATTAACTTCAATATGGCTGCATCAGTCCTACTGTATACTTGGGCTCCTGTTCATTATCTTTGTGATCCTTATGGTTACATGTGCAGAAATCACTGTTATCTTGTGCTACGTTGAAATGTGCAGCGAAGATTACAACCGGTGGTGGAGATCTTATTTGACTGCAGGCTCCTCCGCATTCTACTTGTTTCTCTATGCCACATTCTATTTATTCAACAAGCTGGAGATGACAAAACTTGTTTCTAGAATTTCATATTTTGGCTACATGCCCATCATGTCATACTCACTTGTTGTTCTGACCGGTACAATAGATTCCTATGCATGCCTTTGGTTTGTGCGGACAATGTTCTTATCAGTGAAGATTGACTGAGGCTCTGCATGCAGCTACCATTTTTCAGAGGGGCCGTTTAAATTTCAAGATTTTGGACATAATCTGATCATGGTTCAGCCTTCTACAAGAATATACTTGCACACTCATACCAAGGCTGAGGGCACTAAGAAAAGCAGCAGAAATGGAGGATGTCTTGGCAAATGATTCTGCATATCTAAGGAGACTGAAAATTTTGAAGCTTCCGAGACAAAGGATGTATTAACAAACAGCATTGCAGAGCAAGTAGATTTTCAGAGAAGAGGAAAAAGCAGTTTCAAATTTGAATGATGTAGTGTCCGAGTCCAATCCATCTGGTGAAACTATCAGTGTACATGTGAATGTAAGCCTTCAACAAGCCCCTAAAATAGGACAAGTTGAGACAATACCGCAGGCAAAATCAGTGAAATTGGGTCTACAAGAAGCTAGCAGACTGTTTCTACAGGAAGACAGAGTCTGTTTCTACAGGAAGACAGAACAGTTTCTACAGGAAAGCTTGAAAAGAGGGAAGCCAAAGGAGAAATCGGCCAAGATGCTAGCCAAGGATGTCACCAGGGCCATCAAAGACAAGGGGAGAGACTCGGTTGCTTAGAGGATGAGCAACACTTTCAGTAGGGGGGTGATGATGAGCCCCAAAAATGTACAATTATTTGGGCTCATTCAACCTCCTAATTTGGCTTAGTCCACCATTCTCATTTGTTTATTGCATGTTTTTTATTATTTTTATGTTAATAGAGTGAATTTGGTTAGTCATTATGCCAACAAGTCTAATGGGTGCTTTGTGTAGCCTTGTTGGTCAACTTGGAGACAAAATTGAAGGTCTTAATGAGCACTTGGCAGCCAAATTCGTGGAGAACAAGCTAGAGGATTTGTAGGAAGGTGTCCCCCTCATTTATGGACCCTTACCTCGAATTCTCCACCATCAGCTCGGAGTTCAAAGGCCACCAAATCAATGAGCTCAAGGGCAGCCAAGCAAGTCAAGTTGGACTGCTGTTAACTACAAGTCTTGGGCAGCCAAGTCCCTAACTTTTAGGAGGACTGTTGGGTCCTCAAATTGTATAAATAAGAAGGCTTGGGGCCTCATTTTTAGTTAGCTAGTTGGTAGTCATTTTTGTAGCTAGTTAGTCATTTTGTTTTAGCCATTAGTTAGCTAGCTTGTAATTCGATTTTTAGGCCATGGATTAGCTTTGCTTTCAGCTCATTCTCAAGCTCTCCTTATGGACAGTTTTGATGTACTTTTCATTTCTTGATTAATAAAGATGGATCCAGCTTTGCACCAGCTCTAAATCTTTCATGGGAGGCTGTAGCTCTTGGGGTTGGGCCCATCTCAAGCGCCCAGTACCTCCCTCGTGTATCTTTATGTGTTTGCTGCGTTCTTAAAATAAAAATCTGCTCTTTAGATCTTGCTTTGTTATGGTAGTTGGTTTTGATGGGTAATGTAGCTTTTTATGCTTAGAATCGATTGGTAGGAGTTTGTTATGCATGTAGATCTTTTGGAATGCTCTTTCTCACGTGAAGTACATGGTTCTCTTTCCAAACAAAGCTGTTGTTCATTTATTTCATTGACAATTAGATTAAGTTAGCTAGGACTTGGTTTGTTTGCAAGAATTCATTGATTCGTTTAAATGAGCATTGTGCAGGGCATCTCTATCATCTTCATCACCTCCTCAAGTTCTATTTAACCTCTGTCTCACTCATTGACCCTCCAACTCTCTCATTTCCCGCATAGCTCCATCTCCTTCAACTTTCGTTGGTTCCATCCCTCCAATCATCAAACCATTGCATACACTCTTCCTTCATCTGATTTTCCAACTTCTGAGCCATCACCAGCCTTATTCCTACCTTACACATCTCCCCCTACCATTCCATTACTCCTCCATCACTCCAAACACTCACGGTAGGTCATCCTGTAGCCATTTGTAGACATCCTGTAGAAAACAGAGTATCCTGTAGGATCCTCCACAGCCATCCTGTAGGAGGCCACTCTCTCGGTTGCTGAGCATCTGAATGCGAGGAACCTCTGTGGATGGATGCTAAGGATCCCCAGGGACCTCTCCTAGCCTCCCCAACCTATCCCACGCTTTCCTTCCTTCTCCATCCCATCTGCACAACCAAACCCTAGTTAGCACAAGATCACCATCATTCCACACACTTAAAGGAAAAATACAAAAAACATAACTTTCATGATGCAAGTAGTTTAGATCCATGCATTTTCATTTATTAGAGGTAGTGACAGCATTGGTAGAAGTTGCAGTTACATTCCTTGCATTGTAGAGGTCAGACTAGTTAAACTAGGGTTTCCTAGGTTTACATGCTTTGATTTGCTTTCAGTTCATTTTTGTCAAGTAAAGTAGCTTTCCTTTGAGATTAGCTTTCGTCCATCAATTAGCAAGCTTCTTTTGAGAGCCTATAGAAGTTGGCTTGAGCCCTAGCGGACTTGTGTCAGCTGACCAAGTGACAGCTGCGACAAGAGCTAGTACTTGTGCATATAGCACCGTCGCTTCCAAGTTTGTACGAACTACCGGGTTGATAAAATGAGAGACAAGAAGCCCCAGGAGTTGTAGCATTATTGCAACAATACTGGAGCTCACCAATCAGTATGAGTGGTTTGAGACACTCTCTTGTGATATTGATCTAGGATCAATAAATTGACTTCGGGTCAGTAAGAGTGATGTTCAAATGAAATTGACTTTGGGTCAGTAGAGAATGGTATGAGACATTCTCAATCAATTCTTCTTCTTCATGGTTCAACAGAGCTCAGCAGAGCAGAGCTCATAGATCATAGTAGAACAGAGCAGTGTAGGGCACTGATGGCAGAGATAGTACAGTCAGACATATGGATCAACGAATGGAGTTCTCCCTAGTTGAGAGGGAGTGTTAAACTTGGCAACTAAGGCCAAACTCCATGTGAGTCATCTTATTTATGGCAGCTGATATTTTTCTTGGATCCCTCTCACCGAGAGGTGTAGGAAATTATCTAAAGATCATTCGATTCCGATAAGTATTCATGGAGTTATGAATTTATTTGCGTTATAAGACAATTCGTCAAGGTCGACCAGCAACCAAATAAACCCCACATGTGCTCAACGTTTTAGTATAAAGAGAAGTAGCCTTCAAGTCATTTCAACACACACTCGGGATCTCTTCCTCTCTCTACTTGTCTTTGGGTTTTAGTAGGAGGAGAGATCCTAAGGGATAACGCTGCCCTGATCCAGAAGGCAAAAAGTCGGAACTGCCGAAAAAGCTGGAACTACCTAAAAAGCCGAAATTGCTGGAAAGGCCGGAACTGCTAGAAAGGCCATAAAATTCGGAAAAGCCGGAACTGCTAGAAAAGTCGGAACTGCACGAAAAGCTAGAACTGTCGGAATCGCCGGAAAAGCAGGAACCACTAAAAAATTCGAAACTGCTGGAATTGCCGGAAAATCCGAACTGCCAAAACTGTCGAAAAAACCGGAACTGTCGAAAAAGCCGAAAAAGTCGGAACTGTCGAAAAAGCCGAAACTGTCGGAACTGTCGAAAAAGCTGAAACTGTCAGAACAGCCGAAAAAACCGAAACTGCCGGAACTGCCAGGAACAGCGGGAACTGCCGAGAATAGCCAGAACTAACAGAACTGTCGGGAACTACCGAAACAGCTGGAGCATCTGTCTGTGAAGGAGAGCAGCATGCAAGGGACAACTAACTAACATTGGGACAGTTGTATGGTACTTAGCAGCAAATACACCAAGCATGCAATGTTACAACTAGCATGCAACAACAAGCATGCTAGGGACAACAAACAAGCAAGGTGCAGCCAACACATAGGTCAGGATGGCAACATGGTGCAGCAATGGCACATAATGCAGTACAATGATGGGTACAGTCATGATTAATGAAACGTGATGAGATGCAGCATAGTGATGATAGGTGCAGCATGGTGCAGCGCGGTGAGGTGCAACATGATGACGAAATGTAGCACAACGATAGGTGAAGGAGTCACCTTGGAGAATTAGTTGAAGCAGCATGTCTTCAATTGAACTCATGTATCATATTCTTAGAGATGATCTATGCTCTTATCTAGATAATTCAAAGTGTTGACTTCTATTGTAAACGTAATATCTCTCTCTCTCTCTGTTGAACTATTGAAAAACATATAGGAAAAATTGATCAAGGGTTTCCCCACATTGGGGTTTGTCGTTGACTAGCGCCACGTCTTGTGTCCTCTTGTCTTGGCTTTTCTTCTACGATTTATGTTTATGTTCTATCTGCAGTTTACTTTAATGTTGATGTGATTGCTAATCTGGAAAAGATATGGAGCTAACTATGAAATTGAAATAAATTGCTCTAAGCATAGAACATACGTAAAATTAACACTTTCTTCATCTGAAATTTTAATATCAATAGAAAATAACTGGCTTACCACAATATTAAAGGCATTCAGATGCTCCGTCACTAAGTCTCCATCTTTCATCCTCAGGTTATACAACTTTTTCTGTAGGAACGGTTTATTTACCAGAGACTTAGATTGGTGCAAAGTCCCTAACTTGTCCCACAAAGTCTTCGTCGAAGCTTCCCCTGATATGTTTAGCAATACTGAATCTGAGACACAATAGTATTGTGCTCGTTGCCTTCCGATCCAACTTCGCTCAGTCTTCAGCTAACATTGTTGTTGGTTTAGTACCTTGATCTACCACAATGCACTGATCTTTATCCACCTGTAGATGCTCCATGTTGAGTTTCCACAACTCAAAACTTTGACCAGTAAATTTCTCGATCTCTATCTTTCCACTGCTCGCCATCTTTTTTCACCACAAGAATTGATCCCTTAGATCTTGCACTGAACAGGGTCTACCACAGGCCTGAGCAAAACCCCTCAGTAGCAAAGGCGTCCCCTTGAAGCCAAAACAACTCTGATACCAAATGTAAGTTTTAACCCCGTACAGAAATTACCTACAGACGAATCCTAAAATACAAAAAATAAACAATGGCAAGAGCATAAAACATAAAACAGATATACACAGATTTTCCCTTGGATCCCAAAACTAGGACTACCAGATTGATCTTTTGTTATATTCCTTTCAATGTTACAATACATATATATACATGTCGAAGCATCCATAAACCCCAATCCATTAACCTTGGATTAGAACATAATCATAGTTTCCGTTGACTGAATTTACAAAATACCATGAACAAAAAGCCATCATGCCCAAAACCATGTGTGAAATCCATGCACAAAACCATAGGTAGGTCCACCCACCTACTATAGGGTCCAAAAAAAATTCCTGAGGCGCTGCCCCAAATCCCATGCAGGGGGGCTACCGTCCCCCTGTAGTCCCCCTACATACCCCCCGACAAGGGGGGCAGATGCCCCCCTTGCTATGCCCGGTGCAATGTACAGGGGAGGCTACCAACCACCCCCCCGCATGCGTGGGGTAGTTGTGGAAAGAATATAACACACACCCAACAAAGGTAAGTAGGCACTATTAAGTCTATGAAGCGAATGGAAATGACAATAGAAATTATAGCAAATGGAACATAAGCACATAACCAGAAATCATACCATGTCCATGGAGGAAAGACACCACATATGAACCCCAAAGTTTTGTTATTGCACCAAAAAATGTAAGCATACAAGGCAAGATAATCTCCCCAAGCATAAGAGCTTGTTTTTTCATGAGAGATTAGGAGTCAATGGCTTATTTAAATAGGAGAATGGGAGAAAATCCCAAGTGAAATCCATATGACAAGTAGAGATGTAGACAATCCCAAGAAGGCAATTCAAATCCCAAGTGTGAAGCTAATATGACACATGCAAATGAGCAACTCGAAATCCTCTTAGTTGGCCCAGCGTGTTTCTCCCCCTAGAATTCACTCTGCCATGTGTGAGGTCAAAGCAAGTGATAAGGGAGCAATTTCTCATCAAATCTCAACAACCCATCAAGAGGATGACACCTCTCAAAACTGATCCATATCTACCATGCGTAGAAGCTGCCAATGAATACATGGAACCCGTTAGGTGAGATCTACATGGAGAAGACTTGAAGTAAGGTGCCATGTGTAGGAGCTAAACTGAAGGTGGAGATATGTCTCCACTAAAATAGAAATCAAATCTCCTCATATCATGTGCTGAATTACCCAAGGAAATCGAGTTGTCAAGACACCAAATCGAACCCTCTATTTGTTATGAATATAATTCATATAAAAATAATAAGATTAATGTAAACAATAATAATCATAATAAGTTTAACTAAATAGTTATCAGGAATGAAAAGGCATGTCATAAAGACATGACCATTCATGAAGAGGCACCTGCCTTGGGTATAAGCAGACCCTCACCCTCAATTGTAATCATCATATCAATTCTTTTATATAATATTCAATATACAATTACTTGTCCTACAATGGATGTCTTTGTCTTCGAAGTATTTTGAAGATTATTGTTGCATATACAAACTTTGTTTGTTACATTGGTATCAGAGTTGTTCAATCCTCTGCCCACTCAATAGTTGCATAGAGCCAGTCTAATTTGGCCTTTGGCTATCAAATTTTCGTCAACCTTGTTGTTGGTACAATTGAAGTGTTCCGCTACACAAGTTGGAGTTTCTCCATCTTCGCCAATTGGCCATTGGCCATAAAAGAAAAAATAAAAGTAAAAAAGAGAAATTGAAAAAAATATTAAAAAATAAAATCAATATAAAAAGGAAAAAAGTTTATATATATATATATATATATAAACTAATAAAAATGTCAAAAACAATTAAAAAAAATTATATGAAAAAAAATAACAATTATATTTAAAAAAAAAAAAAAACGAAAAACGCAGTGACAGCCACCCGACAATACTTACCACCAACAGACCGCCATCGCAGTCACCCACCTGTCCGCCATCTATGGTTGCCACCAATGGTAGACAAGGAGTTGCCGACAGAACTGCTGCAACCACCGTGGACCTTCTCCAACAGCTGACATATGCAATCGTAAAGTGTAGTGCCGACAGGGAATTTTCGACATCACATCCATGGTTCACACTCGAGCCACTGCTGAATCACCGCCGAACATCATCTGTCTTCTTCGGCAACCCGCATGTCACAACCACCCTAATTGCCACACCTGACAACACATCCGCCAAAATAGTATCTCCAAACAAGCTGCCAACAAAATCGTTTGCCGCCACCGCCTGAAAATTGAACATACGCCGCCATGTAAGTCGGTACAAATTCACAACTGTTGCGTTCATTTCAATTGCAATAAGTTCTTCCGTTCGACCACATTTTCCACCACCGCCATACAATCCTATGCAACCACATACAATATGGATTCCTTGGTCCATACAACAAATTGCAATTGAATTTCATTGGTTCGCACAACCACCTTTTCAAAGTGAATCGTTGTCTCTGTCCATATGGTCACTTATCCATACATTTTTTTATTTTTATTTTCATAAAAGGGCTAAGAGAATTATAGCAAGGTCGTTTGGGAAAAGTAAATAAGAATAAATCACTATATTAATAGAGCTCATAAAAGATGGATAAAATATAGGAAAAAAAAAGAGTACGTGAAGAATTAAAAGTTACAATACATTATATTTCCAAGCTCATATGAAAATAGATTTTCAAAGAGGAATACATAAACCTCTTCCGCAAAAAAGAATAAAAACAAAATTGAACCAACTCGTTCAAGATTCAATACAGAGAAGGAAGGTAAAGTTTTGAAGATTTATAAAATAATAATAAGAATAAAAGGGTTACGTCTTAAACCCTAAGTTCATCTTGACACAACAAAAAATGGAGTCTAATTCGAAAATGATAAACGAAGGGAGATTCTCCTATAAAGGTATTCCAACTGTAAATTTTAGATTATTTATATTAAAGGGGTATATCCAAGGGAAAGAGATTAGTATCGCTATTAATACAAACAATGAGAATAATTACATTAATATTAATTTGGCAAATCAACCCTTAGTTCTAGAACCAAATATAGGCAAAAAGAAAAGGTTTTTTTTGGCGAAAAAGAGTATGAAATTAATGATTTACAAGTGTCAGTTGATCATTATTAGTACATATTTCAATTTTGTGTTGTAACTATGCTTGACAAATAGGTTGACATAATTCTCGGTCAACCTTGGTTCAAGGAATTTGGTACTTTCATGTTAACAAAAAAAAAAAAAAACTTGATGTTCCCTTACAAGAAGAAAATGGTCGCATTCCAAAACATGACAACGAAATCAGAATGGATAATGCCTTCATTAAAAGACCTTGAGGGTATTTCAAAACTAATGTTTCAAGAGAATCCAGAAAAATTATCAAAGATGCAAAAAGAGCTTGAAGATTTCATATCCAACAAAAACAAGGAAAATTCATGTTTGACAGAACATAATCAGAAACTACTTGTACAAGTCATAAAATGTAAAACTAAGAAGCACCAATCAGATCAAGAAAAAAAATTTATGAAAATAAACTTAACAAAATTCTATTAGAAAAGAAGAGAAAATTTACGCTTAAAGGACCTTAATAAAAAAATTATTAGAACAAATCAAGTGTTTAAAAGAGGAGAAGCTCGAATGCCAAAATGTAGTCGACTCAAAAAATGAGGAGCTCTTACAGCTCAAAAATCATAATCAGAGTCTACTCACTGAAATTAAGAAACTTAAAAATGATAAGAAATCATTGAACAACAAATTAGAAGAATTTATCACAAAACAAGTGTCAAAGTCTTAAGTTGAGGTTGAATAAAAAGATATGAACACCGATCCAATCAATATCACAACTCAAGGAAATAACAAACTAGTTGAAGGAAAAACATATTCCGATGTTGCAATTCAAACAATGGAAATTCCAAGTGAAGATTATGTAACCAACTCAACAACCTCAGTGCTTGAAGTAAATCATAAAATTTGCACACACTTGATAAGAGGAAGTCAAACCAAAAGAATTCCTTATCGACATCCGAATCACAATAGCCGACAACTCAATATGTGTATCTATATGACTCAAAACAAAAACAACATATTTATGTTCCAAAAGATATTGAAGTTTGTAGAACCCAGTCCTATGATAACAATTCATTACGAATTTCCAATGATTGGAAGATTCCACAAAAGATTAATCTAAGATGGTCACATCCATTTTCAGTCCAACAATTTTTTTTATCACTTAGAGGATCATATCGTCTTGTATCAACAAAGATGAAAGTTCTGAGACGAGAAGATATTCGAAACGGGAAAAAAAATCAAGCCCTTTCATTAGTAAGCTTTGACGAAAAATATTTTTGAAGAGGAAGGCAATGTAATGAATATAATTCATATAAAAAATAATAAAATTAATGTAAACAATAAAAAGACATGTCTTAAAGATATTGTTGATTTTTGGTAGCATCGGATGTGCTCCAAGTCACAAATTTTGCAGGGAGGCTTGGGCACATGTATTCCAAAGAACCCATAAAGCGTTTTGGGAAATTCCACCCAGAGACAGTTTTATTAAAATAATTAATTATTTTTAATGGGTCCCTAAGTCTAAACTTAGGAAATTAAAATAATTAATGGGTATTAATCTAACTGTGGGTGTAACTTCTAGAAGAAGATGAGGATCAAGCAAAAAATGATCTTAATGATTCATTAAGATCTAATCTCGGTCGTTGAATGTCAACGAGGAGATTATTTAAGGAGGCTTGAGGGTTATTTGGAAGACACAAAGAGTTGATCAATGACATCGAATTGTTGAAGCTAGAGGTAGCACATTGATTTCATAGTGATCACGTAGAGAGGGGCAAAGAGAGTTTTGGCTGGAGGATCTTCTCTGGAGCCAAAAATACTCAGCAGAGAGGCAGAGAGACACACACAAAGGCATCACAGTGCGAAGAGAGGGTGATGCAGAGCTAGGAAGGGCCCATGCAGAGTCCGGAGGGCTGGAGTCAGCTCCTGAGAGAAAATCAATCCAAGAAAGAGGTGACGCATTGCCTTAGAGGTTGACACAGGCCCACGCAGTGACTACGTAGGGGCAGTGTAAAAGTAACAGGGGACTCATTGGTTCAGTTGCCGAATCAGTCGGGACTTGTAATGTAGAGTGAGGTAATCTTACTAATTTCTTCTGTTGAGTGATATTCTCTGTACTGGATTGCCAACAAAGCATCCAAAGGTTGTATTTAGAAATAACTTCTACTTAATAATAAAAACCCTCAGATCTACCGCACTGGTTTTCTCGGATTGGGTTTTTCTGGGGACATTTGTCCAAAAACAACTATGTAATTTGTGTTATATCTTTCTCTTGTTCAGTTTCTTGTTTCGGCATATTATTTTAATTGGTGTAGGTTGCAGCGTATGTATTTCAATGTTTGTCCTAGGAAACTGCAAATAACTTGTTCATGTAAATCTAACAAGTAGGAGAAATATCATCAGTTGTTGTAGTAGGGATTCCGAGTTTTAGGAATTTTCACATGGTATCAGAGCAGTGCAGGTGAAGCAAGAAGTATAGTGCCAGAGAACCCAGTGCTGAGCAAAGAAGGAGGTCGAATAGTTGCACGAGGCAGTAGTTTGAATCCCCAGAGGGTTTGTGCAATCCAAACCAGGAGGGCAGAATTTTCGAGGAAAGTCTCTCTTTGAGTGAGTTGACAGAGAGGAAGGGCTTCTAGATCGAAATCTTGTCGTACCAGAGGGAGAAACGCAACATCCTCAATGTGAGGAAAGAGCTGGTGGGATGCAGTTTTTCTGCAAGCAGTTTGTCGGGCAGAAAATCATCAGAAGAGAGAAGAGAAGCACAATGAGGGATTTTTTCCTCAGTAGACTTCCCGCCAATAAGTGCGTTTTCTTATTTCCTGAGCAGCAAGAGTAAGAAATAGGGGCAAATTTCGACATTTTCGTGGTAGAGGTGGGCTGAGAGAATAGGACCAGTTAGATGGAGGATCCAACTATGTGATCTGGAAGGCAAGGATGTCGTGCCTTCTAGATGAGTCTTTTCTCAAGGTCTATGTCAATAGCGTGGTGGCTGAGCCCGCAGATCCAGATCAGTGGAAGAAGTACAAGATAGAAATAGCGAAGGCCAAGAGGATGATTCTTGATGGAGTAAAGGAACATGTAGTCTATCACATCGCTAGTAGAGGGACTGCTAAGGAGATGTGGGATGCCTTGGCAACGTTGTATCAAGGATCTTTCGAGTAGCGGAAGATGCACTTAGAGCAGAAACTGAGATCTGCAGAGATGCAGAAGGGGGAGCACATAGATCCGTTCCTCACGAAGGTTCCGGAGACCTGGGACGAGTTAGCAGTTGTGGGGTCTACACGTCAAGGTTCCGAGATGGTGAGACTGGCCGTAAACTCAGTCTCGAAGAGTGGCAAGTCTTTGTCCAGAGCATCCTAGGTAGGGCAACTTTGCCAGACTGGGATAGTATGTGGGTAGCTCTCAAGCAGGAAGATCTGTGGAGAGATCTAGTCAAGTGTAAGCTTGACGGAAGCAGTAGCAGTGGGTTGAAGCCCAAGGAGGATGAAGAGAATGCATCCCTTGCATCCAAGGGGTAGCAAGAGCAGCGGAGGTGGAAGAAGGACATCTCAAAGATCAAATGCTTCAAGTGTGGTGAAATGGATCACTACGCAACACAATGTCCTCTCAGGAAGAAGGACAAAGATGAGAAGCACGATCCGAACGTTGCACCTGCAAAGATCAAGGAGGAGGAGTTTTCCATGACAGTTGAGATACCTCCAAGAGGGAGGTGGGCTGATTTGGAGTTGTAGTTCAAAAGAGATACAGATGGGTAGGATCCTTGAAGAGACCACCTCTTGGATCAATTCCTTCCTACGAGAGCCCAGATCAGAAGTAGCAGGATGGACCAGTGTCAGTTGGTGTAGAGGGGTATTGGAGTGACAGATGCAGTGGCTAGAACGCCAAGTCTGAGAAGCGTAGTGCAGAGTTGCAACAATGCAGTAGTAGCAGCAACACAGTGGCTTTAGAGGGATAGCGTGGGACTAGCAGCAATTAGATCTTTAGCATCAAGATGTAGCTATGTTGAACACTTGTTCAGTAATTTGGGATGCTTTTTCATTGTTAATGCAGTAGCAGCAGTAGTTTGCAATGCAGGGGCAGTTGGTAGTGGTAGTGCCATCAGCAACATGGATGCAGAAATTCAGAGGGAGTTGTAGTACAGATGCAGTGTTGACAGTGGCAGTGTCAGTGACAATACAGTTGCAATAGTAGTGCAGTAGTTGGTGGACAACATGTCAAACATTAGCAGTGTAGAGGACGATGTTATGAAGTCAGGGTGATGCTTCAGTGGGAAGCATTGCTAGAGCACATTCCTCGCTAAGAGGGAATGTTTATTTCTGGTAGCAGCAGATGTGCTCTAAGTCTGAAATATTGTAGGGAGCCTTGGGCACATGTATTCAAAAGAACCCAAAAAGCGTTTTTGGAAATTCCACCCAGAGACAGTTTTATGACAGTTTTATTAAAATAATTAATTATTTTTAATGGGTTCCTAAGTCTAAACTTAGGAAATTAAAATAATTAATGGGTATTAATCTAACTGTGGGTGTAACTTCTAGAAGAAGACGAGGATCAAGTAGAAATGATCTTATCCATTGATTAAAATCTAATCTAGGCCGTTGAATGTCAACGAGGAGACTATTTAAGGAGGCTTCAGGGTCATTTGGAAGTTGATCAGTCAAATCGAATTATTGAAGCTAGAGGCAACGCAGTGGTTTCGTAGTGATCACGTAGAAAGGGGCAAATAGAGTTTTGGCTGGAGGATCTTCTCTGGAGCCAAGAATACTCAGCAGAGAGGCAGAGAGACAAACAGAGGAGGCAACGCAGTGCCCAAAGAGGGTGATGTAGAGCTAGGAAGGGCTCACATAGGGCCCACGTAGAGCAACACAAAATCCTCCCACGCAGAGGTCCGAAATTTGTTGAGGTGGTTGACGTTCTGATCCAGGAGCGTTGGAGTTGGCTCCTGAGAGCAAATCGATCCAGCAAAGAGGTGACGTAGTGTCTTAGAGGCTGACACAGGCCCACGTAGTGACTGCGTAGGGGCAACGCAGAAATAGTCGGGGACTCATTGGTCCAACTACTAGATCAACTGGGACTAGTAGTGTAGAGTGAGGTAATCTCACTAATTTCTTCTGCCGAGTGATATTCTCTATACTAGATTGCCAGCAAGCTAAGTTGCAGGGAACGTGGGCAGGGGAGGAGTTTCCGTACGGAAACAGAAACGAAACTCAGAAACGCGTACGGTACGGCCCAGAAACGCATTTCTAGCCGTACTGGCATGTTTTTCAAGGTGGAAACGTGGGCAGTACGGCCAGAAAAGCGTTTCTGGGTCGTACGACGCCATTTCCACATGCAGTTTGACTTTTTTTAATTTTTTTATTATTATTTTGTCTTCTAATTTTTAATTAGGTTATTAAAATGAACTTCATGGTAATGTTAAATTCTTAAAGTAAAAGTGATATTCTCCTTTATTTTTCATTTTCATCCTTTTACTTAGATTTTTAACATTACCAAGAAATGACTCAGGATGCTTGAGAGTGGTTTCGCCCTCATTGGATTTCATATCGAGAAAGTAAAATTTTAGATCTCACTCAAAATCCAGCAGACTTATCTGTTTTTCAGGATTTTAGGATTGGGGGGATTGCAATGTTTCCATTGGATTTTATCATGTACTAGGGTATGGAACTTGTATTTAATCAAGAGAACCAAGCCCTCTATGCAGGGGAGACTCCTAATAATCAAGAGCATGTAGGGTACTAGGGTATGAAACTTGTATTTAATCAAGAGCGCTGAGGTCGTTCGACTATGTAGGAGGAGACTCCCAATCAAGCACGAGACAAGAAATTAGAAATTTCTCGTGGCTGATTTTGGATATTTCTATTTTCATTATGTGATCATTCATGAGTATATGTGATGTAAATTTAGAGACTTATAGTTTATGCATTGACAATTGACAATTTTATCATAATGTAATAAATTAGAATGTATCATATATGCTTTATGATTGCACATATTTCTTAAATGTCCTGATATATATATATATATATATATATATTCACGTTTCCCCATTTCCAAAATTTAGGGGGGTCACATTTCGTACCCGTGCCCGTTTCGCAAACTCGTACCCGTTTCCCCGTTTCATGCAACTTAGCCAGCAAGGCATCCAGAGGTTGTATTCAGAAATAACGCTACTTAATAATAAAAACCCTCAGATTTGTTGCACCGGTTTTCCCGCATTGGGTTTTTCGGGGGACATTTTTTCAAAAACAATTGTGTCATTTGTGTTGTATCTTTCTCTTGTTCAGTTTCTTGTTTTGGCATATTATTTTAAATGGTGTAGGCTGCAGTGTATGTATTTCAATGTTTGTTGTAGGAAACTGCAAATAACTTGTTCATGTAAATCTAACAAATAGGAGAAATATCATCAGTTGTTGCAGTAGGGATTCTGGGTTTTAGGAATTTTCACAGACATGACCATTCATGAAGAGCGACCTGACTAGGGTATATAAGCAGACCCTCACCATCAACTGTAATCATCACATCAATTCTTTTATATAATATTCAATATACAATTACTAGTCCTACAATGGATGTCTTTGTCTTCAAAGTATTCTGAAGATTATTGTTGCGTATACAAACTTTGTTTGTTACATTGGTATCGGAGCATACCTATGAGTAAGACAAACTTTGTTCGTTACACTATTATGGCTCGCAAATTCAATTTCCTCAAGTGCCATAACTCCAGTGATGAATCATGTGCCATATCAACATTGATTATCCCCTGAATTTCCATGTCATGCGTTTACTTATTTTGACTTTGGAAAAATTCATAAATTTTTCCAATTATTGAATTTTTTTTAATTTTTTCCTCATTTTTGCCACTAACATTAGGAAAAATGGCTTTTGAGGGATTATAAGTCGTTTTTTGACCCTCAAAGTTTGTCTGAGAATAATGCTAGGCCTTTGAGGATGAATTTCGAGTAGTGCACATCCCAATCATTTCCTAGGACCACTTATTTACATCATTACATAGAAAATAATTTAAAAAATCTAGATTTGCGGGAAATCTTTAATTATTAAAAAATCCTACTTAGATCTAGTCAAATTTCTTGTAATTTTACGACTGATCTAACATGGTGATATACATTGACTCTAGACACTAGAACTCACTTAAGGCCTCGCTATCAAGCCGCACTACAGCTTTGGGGTTATATCTAGGAGAAAAAACTCAATTAATTATTAAGCGCTGAAAAACACAAATAATTAATCAAGTAAAAAAAACCTCCTAGAGTGAACTCACTTGATAACAAAGTCCTAAGATACCTAGGCCTGTTACATGACTCTATTTCATCATGCTAGCATCTCTTTACAATATATCCATAGGGCTACGAAATCTGAGTGCAATGAAGAAAAGAGAGAAGAAGGGGCTCAGAAGTCCTAATGATATTTGGAACTCTGTAAGTGCAGGAATCCCCTAACATATCCTTGGGCATGGAGTCTTCAATTGTACTTCAATCGTAAACAGGACCTAAGTTGACTGTTGGAGGACTTTTGACAGTGATAGTGGGCAACCTCCATGCCCTAAGTTTGTCTTCATATATTAGCATAGGAAGGCGGAAGTGGGAAGAAGTCCCAAAATGTTGCATTCTTGGAGGACTAAGGAGCCACAAGTGGGCAGTTGATGGAGACCCTATGTGTTGACTCATTGTTGGAGTAATGATCATCTAGAGGGAAAATTGGAGTCATCTTCAGTGACCTAAAGGAGCAGGATTCATTGATAGAGGCATATTGGTGTTGTTGCAAATTGGGAACAGAAGGACCAACAGAGGTGTTCAAGGTACATGGACCAAGTGGAGTTGTGAAGTGTAGTACATCAACTAGTAGGTCAGTTGGTATCTTGTTCAGGGTAGATTGGTGGTCATGGTTGTTGACACCAAACCCTAGTTTGTATTCTTGTATCAGTGATTGTATGAGGACCATGATTCCTAGCACGAGAACCCTTAGGTAGTTGGGTTGAAAATCTAACGAAGTTGGGTTGAAAATTGTAAAAAGTTGTTTATCGTGCACGTGTTGATTTATTGTTGTGTTTATTTCGCTATGCAAAGTAGTTTGTTGTGGCATTTGAGTTGGTTGTGTCAGAGATTATAAGACCCTAACCTAGATTCTCTAGTGTCGTGGAAAATTCAATAAGTTTGAGATGAAAGACTTAGGGCTTATGCACTACTTTTTAGGCATGGAGGTGTGGTAGACAGAAGGGGAGATTTTCCTTGGGAAGGAAAATCCGACATCAAGAGCTTGGGGAGATTCAAGATGGAACATTGTAGAGCCATGTCTACACCAATGATAACCAATTGGAGGAAGGTAGATACATTGAGGGAGAAGGATGTGGACCCTACACTCTATAGGCAGTTGATTGGCTCTCTTATGCATTTGGTCAACACTAGGCCAGATATATCCTTTACGATAAACTCTCTTAGTCAATTCATGGTTGAACTGAAGAGGGTGCACTAGAAAGCAATGAAGCATGTGCTACGAAATTTGTGAGGTACAATCGAGATGGGATCATATATACTCGAGGTGATGGTATCGGGTTGAGGGGATAGACTAATGCAGACTGGGTTAGTAGTACAGTGGACAGGAAAATCACTTCAGGGTGTTGCTTCAGCATCGTATCAAGAGTTGTCTCAAAGAAGTAGAAGTCCGTGGCACTGAGCTCTGTAGAAGTGGAGTATATAGCAGTGAGCATGGTGACATGCGAAGCCATTTGGCTTCGAAAGTTGTTAGTAGCATTATTTGATCAGAGGGTGGAGATGATCGTGATACATTGTGACAATCAAATTTGTATTAGGCTCTCTGAGAATCTTGTGTTTCATGACAAGTCTAAGCATATAGACATCAGATATCATTTCATCAGGGATTGTGTACAGTGTGTGACATTTTAGCTGCAGTTATTACCTACAGATCAGTAAGTAGCATACATCCTGATAAAGGCCTTGGGAAAGGCAAGATTTATTTTCTTCAGATATAAGATGGGTGTTGTGCAGAACACCTTCCTCGCTAAGATGGAGTGTTAGTTTATGTGGCTCAAACAGGTGTTGTAGTCTGAAGTTGTGCCAATGAGGCTAGGAACACAAATGCATTAATTATCTCCAAGCCCAATTTATTTTGGGAAAAATGTCTTAATTAGGTTCATTAACCAGTTTTAATTATTTTCCTAAGTCTAACTTTGGGAAATGTGTTAATTAATTAGACTTAATTGAGACAAGTCGATTTCTCTCTAGTGACTTCTAGAAAAGTGACTTGAAGTCAAGATGATCCTAGCCATCGATTGTGATTAGATCGTGGTCATTGATTTCTCAACGAGAGATTATAAGAGGAAATCAGTGGGCATCTCGGAGACACAATATATCAGTAAGAAAGGAAGCAGTGATAGCGTGGGTTGACACTAGCAGAGGGTTCAACAATGATTGAGATTGATTTGCCGGGGAGAATTTCTTCACAGTTATTTCTAGTTTCTCAGTGATAGAGGGAGATTGAATTATTTTGCACAAGCTGAATTTCTATAGGTGGTGAGCATTGACAAGAAAGAGGCCAATTTGCCAGAGAGAGGCTAAGTTGCTAGAGGAAGAGCGAATTTTCCAGGGAGATCGATTTGCAGGAGAAAGGCTGAGTTTACCAGTAGAGATTGATTTTCCAATGGAAGCTGAATTGTTTGCCAAGTTGTGTGAGTTGCCAGTGGAGGCTGAGTTATTCTCCAAGCCACACGTGTTGGTCGATTCAGGGCCATACAATAGGGTCGAATTGATTATGAGGGGCTGAATAGCTTCTAGGAGGTTGAACTAGCTTGCAGAAGTGAAAGAAATAATTTGTTGAAGCTTTGCCAATTTACGACAAGCAATTTATGTAAAATTTCAATTACAAATTTGCTAAAGAACTACTAATATAAAGCCCTCATTTGCAGAACTAGTTTTCCCCATCTTGGGGTTTTTCCAAGGACAATTTGTCCGAAAATATTGGTGTTGATTTTATATGTGTTGTTTTCTCAGTTCTTGTGGTTTATATAATTGGTGAGATTTGCAGTTGTGTTTTATTCAGTATTTGCAGTGAATTAATTTATTGGGACAAATAATATGTAAAAGATAGGAGAATAATAACCAGATTAACTGCAATAGATTTTTCACACAAAGTCATATCAAGTGAGCTTGAGCCATAGCCTGAACCAGAACTTGCAACTAGAGCGTAGAGCTAGAAACAGAGTTGTAGCTAGAGATAGGCTCATGTTCCATAAGCACAATTTGGTTGTTGGCCAACCTAGGACCACCACTAGTAGAAGACTTTGACTTTTGCTACCCATTTCATCAATTTGTGGTCATCTTTAAACCATCACCATAGAACATTTCCATTTCGTAAAAGACATCAACTTATAGCTAGATTTGGAATTGTTCGAGGAATTGCTTCGAACAAAGTTCCAGGGTTGGTGGTCAGCCTTAAACTAACACCGGTTGAAGACTTCTCCCACCCATTTGGTTTGTGGTCTCTCTTAAACCACCATATTTAGAGAACTATCTTCTTGGACTCACATACACCTCTTCAGGTTAAGGGGGGAATGTTGGAAACATAATCCTCTTGAGTTATGTAAATTTAGCTTATTCACTCGAGAGGAAGGTGAAAAGCCTCAAGTGAACACAAACAGTCATGAGAAGTCCAAAAGACCCCCCTGTAATATGAAACCAAGGGTTAGAATTTTTTTTGTATTTTTATGTATATCTTGTGAATAATATGCATCTCACGCTTATCAAATTTGTCTTTCAGTTTATGGAGTCTAACACCCTTGAAGCTTTACCTTTATGTGCATATGTTTTAGTGATATTCACCACCATGCATGTAGCTTTAGAGTTGGCCTTCTCAATGTGTACTGGAGCTGTCTGGCTTCTAGGAACCATCATGCTGGTTGGCTACATGTAAGCCCTACATGCGTTAAAATTATCTGAATCTAAATGAATAAAATCCTTAGGACTTACCATCTTACCATCAAAAACAGGAAAAACTTGAGGGTCATCAGATTCCTACATCACCGAGAGCATGTTCAAAATATCCTCCTGATATTTAGATGCCCACTCAAACTGATCCAGGGTAAAGATATCTCGTTCATGGTAATACAACACACCCTTGTTGATTGTGAGGAAGTTTGTAAGCCCATCAATAATGGATGAAAGATGAATGATCCACACAATTGGCACTAGCCATAGGGATTGGAGGCTTTTGGGTCTTAGGCTTCGCTTGTTGAAATGGTTTCTTATGTTGGAAAGGCTTCTGGTTCGCATGCATGTTCTGTTGACTTCGCATATTTTCTCCATTTTCACCACCTTATTAGTCAGGTCATGCAATAAATTCATTATCTTAGAAGGCAGTTCCTCCTTTTCATCCTCCATTTCTTCTTTGGGCTCTTGGACTCATTTGGCAGGCGGAGGCCGTGTTCTCCTTACTCGCAAATCAAACAATCTTGCAAGAGGCAGTTGTACATTTTGGGCTGCCATGATGTTTTTCCCAATTTTGATGGCAGCAGCAAAGGCAATGCCCAAATCCTGTGGATCCTTTTCCCTGAGAAAATATCCAAACGATCCATCAAAAGGTCTAAAATAATATAATAATACCAGCCCTATGTCAACTTCCATAGTTTCTATTGCTGACTAAAATTCCCGTAAGTGACAGAATTCACAAAAAACTGCTACAGAGCTGAAAAGCAACCTATTTCTCTTAAATGCCAATCTGTTTTACTATGATGCCCCTATCCACCAGAAATTAAAGATACCTAGTTTACAGTTATAATAGCAGACATTTTCTACACTTCATAAAAAATAGGTTGTTATTTTCTGTTGGAAATTACTGTTACCATCAGTTGATAGCTATAAGGTGTATTGTATTGCAATGTGACAGACAGGTTATATGATTCTCTAGTCCTTGAGTGCAGCTCTTCTATGTGCTGTACATCTGATTCAGAAGGTTTTAATGAGCAAAACTGTGATATGTCAATCTGATCATGACACATTATAATTCCCCTACATTAAAATCATTTTCCATCTAGCTTTTTGATACCTGCCCTATGTTTTCACTTGGAGAATAACATACACCTTCATTGCTTGTCAACCAAGGTAAAAAGTCATTGGAAATTTGTTTACCCCCAGATATGTAAATAAATGAATTGTTGTCATCCTCGCATATTGCAAAATCAAGATCAGTACTTTCACTGTGTATGGTAGGATCGGGAAAGTGCAGCATTCAATGTCTTTTTGAATGGAAACTATTTGCATCTCTATGCACCATAAGAGTATTGTTGGATAATGCTCTCGCCACGGAGCAGAGTTCTGGTAAACATATGTTAATGTTGTTGGGTAGATTGCGTGATGTCTTACTGATATAATTCGGCTACATCCAAAATATATCGCTGGATGTCTTGCTATCTTCAAACCTAATTCATGTCAACCATTTCATGACATGATAGTGCATGAAATCATATGATATTACACAAGATCTAGGCCATGTACCACTGGAATATTGCCATCTTGTAGATGTTCTTTATCTTCTGTGCATATTGGTGACTGCTTTGACTTATGAGTTGACCACTTCTTCATGACAGCCCAGTCTGCTCTTTTCAACATATTACAGGTGCTGAAACATCCCCAGGATGTCTAGAGTATGCTCCATGTGTTAGATTCCATCTGTGCTTTGCGCCACCATGAGATTCATTAATGGTAACAGGGTTCTGGATTTCCTGTAACATTCAATTTCTAAGACTTTTTTCCTTTCACCAGATTTTGATGACACCAATGCTTGATATTTCTGACATCTGATCAGCGTAGGAGCATCCCTGTGGTACCTGGAGCAAACTCCAACCACTGCATTTGATTCATGCTTGGCGCTACTAGGAGATTCATCAACTAGTTACATCCTGTAACTGGTCACATCAGTAGCTGGGAGAACTTAGCAGGATTTGCAATGACATTCTTATAATTATTGATGAATATATCCTTCCCTCTTCTAGCACAGGAGAGTCTACAATTTTCTATTACAAATTGTAAGACCATTCTTCTAATTAACTGGTTTATTAGGTGAGTGTAGTTTAATTGAATGAGATTTTTGCAGTTCGGGTTACTAAATGGAGTTTGTGAAGGCAGTTTTGAGTAACATATTTAGTTGGTTTATGAGGTGAGTGTAGTTTAATTGAATGATATTTTTGCAGTTATGGTTGCTAAATGGGATTTAGTTTTGAGTAACAGATTTTTATATTGGAAAATATTAATTTAAATTCTACGCTTGATCCATAATATTATTGTTTCTTCTATCAAGGATCTATGTGTGCATTTAGTGTGATATAGAAATACCATTTCATTGTACTGATTTTGCATTACTTCTATATATTTTACGAAGGAGAATTATTATCAATTTTGCAGAATTTAGGACTGGAAATGAAAGGAAAGAAGCTGCAGATCAATATTGAAAAGCTTAGCAGGTGCAATGATCATGCACCTTTGGGAAAACCAGGCTGTGAATGTTTTACAAGCAAAATTCGAACAAAGTAACTACAGACCTGGCATCTACCAGTCAATCAGGCTTGGGATGACATTGAATTTCTGTTTTTTCCAATATGAAATTTTGAACTCTCTTGGGCTTTGGGAGTTGGTTAGATTGAGGTGACCATTTTTCAATTATTTTTAGTCATTAAATTTACTAGATCCTGGGCCACTTTCCAATCAGGGATGACTATATGCAATCCTACTCAGAAATCCCTCTTTGGTTTAATCATCTGACTTTCTAGTGGCAATGTTTATTCATCCTCCTAGTATGTGATCCACTACTTTTAAATACTGCCATTCTGTCAAGCTTGCTCTAACTAGTTTCAGTACAGCATGTAACTAGGAATGTAGCGGTGAAGAAATTCCCTGATGTTTAGTTCTTGAGACATCTGTTGTTTTGGATAATATTGTAAAAGCACCATCTTTGAAAAATAAAATAAAAAAGGAAGCATATTTCATCTTTTAGCTTATGTCCAAGAGGGACATGATATGTTTAAAATGATCGCATTTATGTCATCTATGTTTGCTTGGATAATAATTATTTTGTTTTAGTATAGAGTCTTGGTTGTGTGCAATTGCCGGAATACTTGCTCCTTACTTTGAATAAAGAGTATGATATGCATTAATTTCTTTCAGTGTTCTCCGATTTAAATTGGATGTATCAGTTGCTTTTTATTGATGCAATTAACATGCAGATTTTAACACACTATATGTTACAACTTGCAAATTGTTTTCAACATGTTAGATTGACCTGACTTGGCGTAATGCATTTAGGATCTTGTAAGTGCAGCATATAATTTCTTTAGTTATTTGTTAACTGATTGTTTTATCTTACTGCCTGAGATTCTTTGGAGATAAGTAGTTGTGATTAGAAGGGATTTGTGCAGAAATGTCATGGCTTTGAAATTCGAACGTTTTTGTTTGGATGATATGATTCCTTCAAACAAAACAGTTGGTGACAAGCTTGATATTGTGCAAAGTCGTCTTCAACAAATATACCATTGGAATGTGAAAAGAATGAGTCTTGCCAAACTAGACGTTTCTAAATTCTGGTCAGGCAGTTATCATTCAAGCACAACAAGGTTTGTGCGAAGTAACCCTTAGAGACGTATTTGTCATAGAAACAATATTTGGATATTATTGCTTATTGTGGAACTGGCAATAGGATTTGTACCCTTGATTTTTGGCAGCCAAACTCCTATGTGCTACCATTGAATTTAACCACAGAAATGCTGTGAATGTGGTAGGATGGTGCTCATCTCAGGAATTTTGTGCTTTTGTCTGCAAGAAATGACCTTAAATTACTCGTTTGCCATCTTAGATGTCCCGGAAAACCTCTATACAAGCTTCAGGGACACGTGGATCTAAAGCTTATGAAATGTTCTGGAATTTACGCGCCTGCTAAGAAAGCTTCTAAATAGAATGGCTTTTTAAAAATTGAAAACAAAAATAGTGTGAATATGTCTTTTCACTAGCATAAGGAATTATTTTTGTGATAACATCGTAATGATTAATTTGCACTTGAAACCAAACTTGTTTTTCCGATAGTACTAGTGGCTGATGCAGATCTTTTTCAAGATCTATTTGTGTTTTAGCCATGTTTATACATATCCATATCCAAATTGGCGACATTAGCAAGGGGTTGAACTCCATCTTAAAGTTGACCTAGACCAAGTTTGACTCGTTCATGTTTCATGGGAATGACACAAGCCACAAAAGCTATAAACTTCAATCGCTCTAAACCCAGACTAAGGTTGACTCATTTATGTTTCATGGGAAATGACATGTCACGAAAGCTATGGGCTTCAAAGGCTATTGGGAACACTTGTGCTCCATTTTGGAATATCCTCACAGATTTAGCCTAATCCAATCAGAGCATATTTATACAGTGTTGATTCTAAATCCAGCCCAACTGCATTATATAGAGATATTAGCAATTGAAATGATGGGTTTTATTTTTTTCGAAGAATTTCTGAAAATATCGAAGTCTCCAACTGCTTTCATAATCTCTTTTACTGTTGCCTCTCTATATTGACGTTTTCCGGTAAATAAAGAGTTATATCTTATAGGCAGCGTTACCCATCAAGAATTTTCAGCGTGAGAATTCATATGGTTACATCTAACTGTCTTTGTAGTGGTGTTGTTAAATTCCTGAATGTGTGGCCCTTGCTGCTGTTATGGGTAAAGCAATTTGAAAATAATCTTCTCATTGGTTCAAAGACAGAGTTGGGCATTGTTGCATTGTAAATGTCAGCTAGTATGTAAGGTTGTATTCATATGAAAGTCGTCCTCGATAATGAAAACAAGCTTAAGTATTTGTTCATGGGCACGCATTGGAATAAACTAGGAAGACTGATGAAACCAAAACGCAAAATAGGGAGCCTTGAGACAACAACAATCTGTCAAAGAAAATTGATTTCGACAACACACTAAATTGATTTCAGTTACAAGCCAAGCGAGTTAAGCTTTGGGAAAACTTTCAGCTGCATGGATTTGCCTTGAATGGTATCCTATGTTACCAGAAACGAGAAACGGCAACTGCACGGGAAAACAGAGTTTGGATGTTTTGGCACTCAAACAGAGTTTGGATGTTTTGGCACTCAAGAAAGAGGAGAGAAAATGAAAATAAAAATGAGAATTTTCAATATAGTTTTCACTAAATTTCTAGCTCAAATTTTATTAAAAAGCTAAATAATTTGAATACTAAACTCAAATTTTATTAAAAAACTAAATAATTTGAATATCAAACTGATGGTTAACAAATTGACTATTAAATATATACATTTTTATGTCTCCTAGTCAATTAAGTGTATACATTTTTATGCATTTTGTGCCTTAGGCTAATTATTGTTTCCTAAAAAAAATTCCATATATATATATATATATATATATATCACTGTAAACAAGAAATAGAATTTGCAATTAAATGTGAACTTCTTGAGTCACATATAGAATAGTGTTTAAACTATGCATTTTAATGATATACATGTTAAAGGAAAAAAAATCAACTAAAAAAGGGACATTAGTATAGAAATGATCAACTTTCTATATACTTGGCATAGGCCTCTAGATTATTGAATGAATACATGCATGAAATCTAAAATAAAGAGTGAAAATACAGGGCTGAGAACGACCTGCAAAAGAGTGAACTACAACTTGTAAAAGATTTCCCCTAAAATATATGCACCCGTTAACTAAAACGACCGTAGAAAACGACTTTTCCATCTGATCTCGTTTCTTACACGTTTTTTACAGGGAACGATGGCAATTGTCCCGTTTCTTACACGTTTTTTACGGGGAACGGTGGAAACCGTCATGTTTCTAGTAACATAGATGGTATCTTGTTTTGTTTGCTCTAGAGTGAGTGCATAGGACAACAAATCCCAAACTCTTCTCCTCCATATTTATGTATGTCTGGTAAATCCCGGAATGAAGCGGTGTTTTATATGACTCAGGCACATTTTGATCCAAAGACTTTGGAAGATATTAGCTCTACTTGCCAAGTGTTTGGGCATAACACGAAGTCCCTTTCTCCACAATTGTTCAATGCTCTAGGAAGTTGTCACATGAATCAATTCAGTTGGTTGGAACTTTTAATTACATTTATTTCCATGCTTGTACGTTTGTTATAGCTGACACTATCAACGCCTCTATATAGATTATGTAAAATGATTAGAGCACAGATACTGATCGAGCTGAAAAATAATTGTACAAACTTGCAAGAATTGAAAAAGAAAATTGGAAATGAGAATGAATTTGATTACGCAATATTAGTTTGAGAATCAATACATAAAGCAACTAGGTTAAGCTTAGTTCTATATTCAATAACTATGAATAATTAAAGTTAAGTGTGCTTTATGTTATGTTAATGTGCAAATGCACCACATGCAAGAACTAGAGTTGAACAGAAGCTAATTAAGGCTAACTAGGTGAATGTACAACAACACCCCCACTTAAGCAAAACTTAGGTGAGTGTGATGCAAAATGAATGAGTCCTAGCAACAAGGCCATTTTAGGTACCCATTTAAAATGTGTGAAAAAAAGGAAAAAGGGAAAACCCCTTGGGAAGAAAACCCCCCTCAAAATATAATGCAAAAATGGAGAAAAGAAAATTGTTAGGAAGTTGTGTCCTTCACCTTGAGACAATCTTGTAGAAATTGAAACTTCTACTTAATGAATGTCTTAGTGAAGATGTCAGCAGTTTGCTCAAAACTGGGACAATACTGCAGATTGATGATCCCAACATGAACCAATTCTCTAATGAAGTGCATGTGGATCTCGATATATTTGGTCCATTGTCTCTACATTGGATCTCTACAAAACTTTAGCGTACTCTGATTATCACACCATATGATAGTCAGACGATTAGCACTGATACCAAGCTCAAAAAGAAAATTTGTAGCCAAATGGCCTGAATAGTGCATTGACTGCTCCTCTGTACTCCGTCTCGATTGATAATAAAGCAATGGCAGCCTGCTTTTTGCTTTACGAACAAATTGGGTTGGATCCCAAACTAAGTACATCACTGAAGGTGGACTTGCGATCAATGTTGTCACCAACCCAATATAAATTTGTGAAACCACTGGGATCCAAAGAACAGTTTGTTGCATAATGAATTCCACAGGCGATTGTCCCCTGGACATATCAAAGGATGCGCTTTGCAACTTTCCAGTGTAAATCATGTGGTTCCTGCATGTATTTGGAAACTACTACAGCATATGAGAGATCAGGACAGGAGTGAGTGAGATAAAGAAGACTTCCCACAAGTTGACGGTATAATGTGCAACCAACCATTGGTGTGTCTTTGCCATTCTCAAGTGTTATCCCTGATAAGAAAGGTGTGGCTGATAGCTTTCAGTCACTAGCTAGCAGTCACTCATGTGAAATTGTGCCAAAAGATATCTAGCATACTTTGGTTGAGAAATGGTAATCCCATAACCACTCTGATTGATCTCTAGTCCAAGGAATAAATTTAGCAAGCCCATGTATGTCATAGAAAACTGTTTATGCAATGCAGTTTTAATCTCAACAATGATAGGGGTTGAATTACCTGTTATCAAAAGATCATCTATGTAGAGTACTATGCTCAACAAGGAGTCGATTTTCTTCAAAAAATAAACATTGGAATCATATTTGCAGCGTACAAAATTTTGAGATAACTAATAGGAATCCATCTTTGCATACCACGCTCTAGGTGTTTGCTTGAGGCCATATAGAGACTTCTTTAGTTTGCATATCAAAGATGAATTTTTCATGTATCCCTGTGGCTGCTCCATGTAAATTTCCTCCTCGAAATCACCATGAAGAAAGGCATTCTTCACATCCATATGGTGCACCTCTCATCCTCTTGCTGTTGCAATGGAGAGAGCTAGCCGAATGGAATCAATTTTTTCCACTGGAGCAAAAGTCTCATCATACTCAACACCATGTACCTGCTGAAAACCTTTTGCACCAACCATGCTTTATATCAACTAACTTGGCCATCTGTTGATTTCTTGGTCTGGTAAACCCACTTACACCTCACAAGTGTGAAAATTCCTTAAACCGGGAATCCCTACTACAACACTAATGACATTTCTTCTACTTGTTAGATTTAGATGAACAAGTTATTCGTAGTTTCCTACGGCAAAAATCGAAATACATACACTGAAACCTACACCATTTAAGTAATATGTCGAAACAAGAAATTGAACAATAGAGAAAGATACAACACAAATGACAATTGTTTTTGGACAAATGTCCCCGGAAAAAACCAATGCAGGAAAACTGGTGCAACAGATCTGAGGGTTTTTATTATCAAGTTGAAGCATTTCTGAATACAACTTTTGGATGCCTTCCCGACAATCCAGTTACAAAGATTATCACTCGGCAGAAGAAATTAGTGAGATTACCTCACTCTACACTGCAAGTTTCGGTTGATCTGACAGTAGAACCAACGAGTCCTCCGCTACTTCTGTGTTACCCCTTCGTCAGCCTCTAAGGCCCGACATCATCTCAATTGAGAATCGATCTGCCTTCAGAAGCCTTTTCCAGCCCTCCCGACTCAGAAACGTCAGCCTCCTCAGCAAACTCAGACTTCTGCGCTGGAGGCCATTGCCTTGCTCTGCGTAGGGCCTATGTGAGCCCTTTCTGGCTCTGCGTCACCCTCTTTGGCCTCTGCATTGCCTCCTCTATGTGTCTTTCTGCCTCTCTGCTGAGTATTCTTCGCTCTAGAGACGATCCTCCAGCCAAAACTCCCTCTGCCCCTCTATGTGATCACTACAAATCACTGAGTTGCCTCTAGCTTCAGTAATTCGATCTGACTAATCAACTCTCTGTGTGTCTTCCAAATGACCCTTAAGATTCCTTAAATAATCTCTTCGTTGACATTCAACAACTCAGATTATAAGTTAATCAATAGCTAAAATCATTTATGCTTGATCCTCATCTTCTTCTAGAAGTTACACCCATAGTTAGATTAATATCCATTAATTATTTTAATTTCCTATGTTTAGACTTAGGGTCCTATTAAAAATAATTAATTATTTTAATAACATTATCTCTGGGTGGAATTTCCCAAAACGCTTTCTGGGTTCTTTGGAATACATGTGCCCAAGCCTCCCTACAAATTTTAGACTTAGAGCACATCTGATGCTACCATAAATCAACAACAAGTTTACGATGGATGGTAGCGGAACTAGATCCCAAGTTTGGTTCTCAATGAGAGAGTTGTATTCCTCATCAATAGTTGCTTCCCATTCAGGATGTCGAACTGCTTTTGTAATTTTGTGGATCAAACACATGCATCATATAAGCATGCATGGGCATGCATGGCTCCATAGCTAAGAGTGCTTGTGGATCTTCCTCAAATTGAGGTATAGTAGCAGGATCATCTAGGATATCACTCATGCTATGCTATTTTTGTGTTGAAGGTGGTCGAGAATCTTTTGAACTACATGAGGAAATATTATCTCAGTGTTCAATAACTGCTGGTCCAACAGGTGTCATAGGCAAAGGCTCATCTAGATTATAATTTTGATCTGAAGTATTATCTATATACTCATCAATTAGAGGTGAGGGCAACTTTGTAACATGTTCATCTGGTGGTGCATTCAAAGCATCTTTTTCAAACTTTACACTCCTTTCAATAAAGAGCTCTTCAGTGTTGATATCAAGTAATTTGTACCCTTTGAATTCATCAGAATATCCAACAAAAATGCATGCCTTACTTTGAGGCTCCAAAGCCTTTCTCTTCTCTGTAGGAATGTCGGCCCATGCTCGAGATCTGAAAATGCGGAAATGATTGACTTCGGGTTGCATGCTAGTCCAAGCCTCAAAAGGTGTTTTTCCAGTAACAAATTTATGAGGAGATCTATTTTAGATGTATGAGGCATAATTGATAGCTTCATGCCACAATTTTGATCTATTGTCCATCTCTTTCAAAGATCTATTCTTCCTTTCGGCCACCCTGTTTTGTCCCGGAGTGTAAGGAACTGTAAGCTGCAATTATATGCATGTTTCATTACAAAAATTCTGGATATGTAATGACCCACCTCCAATTAATAACAGAATGTGAATATTAGCATGCATGCGGGGCATCCATATGATAGCTACATATGCATGACCCGCATGTATTGCAATAGTATACATACCGACTAATATTGGAAAATATCTAAGCTTAAGTTAATAAATCAATTATCAAAGTAAATTCTAACATATCAAAATATAATAAATATATCAAGTTGGGTACTTGATATGTATATCACCCTTATAAACACATATATGATAAATCTTTAATATATATATATATATATATATATATATATATATATATATATATAAAATTTAAGTTACAAACTATATTTGTTTAAATAAATAAAATAATTATTTAATTTAATTAAAATTATAAAGTAAATTATATTAAGTAAATATCTAAATGAAGTTAAGCTTAAGTAAACTAATCAAATAAGACCTACATAGCCTATCCTCTAAAGACAAAAACAAAAAAGAAAACCTACTCGATCAAATCTATATAAGGTTCAAAAGCATGCAAAGCTCCATGCAACCAGGACAAAGACACTGAGACGGAAAAGAGGAGAAAGACGGTGATTCAAAGAAATAAAAAGGGAGAGGGGTACGGCTGAGAGGAGAGAGGACCTTACAGGAAGGAGAAAAATTATAGCAGAGAGACACAAAGAGAGGATATTGAACCCTTAATTGTTCTTCGGTTTTTGGGCACAGGGGCAGAGTACCTCAATTGTGAAGTACTTAGGAAATGGGTATCGAGATTGTGCCAAGTTTGGCTGGGAGGTTTTGATCATTTTGGTAACAAAAGCAGGAGAAACAATTGCCAGAAACACCATCAGAAAGAATTTCAACTTCATCGAGTTCAAGAACAACCCCACACGAAAGTACAGGGAATTACTTGTTGATGTTTTGCCGAAATTAATAATTTTTGGATGCTTCTTAAAGTTTAGGGTTTAAGTTCTGTATGAATGAATAAATTTAGGGCTTTACAGTAAATTGGCGTATGTAATGATTAGATTTAGGGCTTTACATTTTGTAATAATCTCTCTGGTTAAATTACACCATTAGGGCTTTACAGGATATCTTTGTTGACATATTCCTTCCCATTATCTTTGCAGAGAATCTTGATGCATTTTCCATACTGATTCCTACATGTGCTTTGAAAATATTTAGATGTTGAAAAACTTCAGACTTGAGTTTCAAGAAGTAAACCCAAGTGAATCTTGTGTAATCATCTATAAATGACAACACATATCTTTCTTTGCTATGAAGGTACGAGAAATGGAGCCATGAGATCACTATGTACAAGCTCCAAAGGTGAAGAAGCTCTCCATGCATGCCCCTTCTCGAACTTGTCTCGTGGATACTTTCCAAGAGCACATCCATTACAAACACCATTTGAAAATTCAATGGTCGATAATCCTTTAACCATCCCTTGCTTGCTAAGTTGTTGCATGTATTTGAAATTCAAGTGCCCAAATCTCTCGTGCCAAATCCTACTTTCTTCATTTGCATGCGTAGGTAGAAAAAATAGAATCTGATTGAGGAACAAAATCAAGAAATGTATACAGACGAGATTGATCATTTACCTTGCCAGATGCAATCTTCAAGTTGGTTTGCATATCATAAATGCTCATAGAATCTGGGCTAAATTCCACTTTCATTTTGGTTCTTGTGTGTGTCATCTAATACATTGAAAGAAGATTCACAGAAAGCCTTGGAATATGCAAAACATTTTCAAAACTTCCATCTTCGAATTGCTCTCTTCCTTGTCGAGTTGCTTCAATTGCAAAATTGTCCCCCGTGAGAATCGGATGTCCCAAGTATGCATGTAGAGAAGAAAAGGATTCCTTTGAAGAAGCCATATAATGTGAATCTCCTGAATCAATGATCCATTCTTGTGGTGTAGAATGAAGGGAAATCAAAGCATGTCCATTACCCCTTGTTTCTGATGGTTTTTCCTCCATCTTCTTCTTGCCACTTTCTGGAATGTGCTGACCAAGATTATTTTTTTGAAGATTATTTTCCATCATATCAATAGTCTTATGCATGCAAGAGGATTAAGGATGATAACCTTTGTTACAATAAGGACACTTGGACTTTCCTTTCTTTCCTTCTTACCATTGGAGCTGGAAGAATCATCTAAAGGTTTTGGATTTCCTCCCTTTCTTGGATCTAGGTCTCTTGTCTTTCCTTTGCCTTTGGATTGTTGATTTGGTTTTGAGTTGGACTTTCCTTTCTCGTGCATTGCAAGTGCATGTGCATTCGGAGACTTTAATGAACCCATTTTGATGAGCTTATCCTGGTCGTGAATAAGAGACTCAATAAATGCATCGTTTGGGCATTTTCCATTTATCTCCAGTTGCAAGTCTAATTGTATGAAATGTAGAAACGAAAATAGCATATTCAAAGCCTAATTTAGACAAAATAGAAAGGATCAATTGACCTTCCTATTTGGATTTATCAATCCCGCAATCATGTAATTGTAGAAGCAATTATTTGAATTTCGTAAAGAAATTTTGAATGTTCTCAAAGTTGTTTGGATCTAAGGAATTTAGCTCATTTTCGAAAATTTGAGCATGCGTCTCATCCTGCTTTCTAAATAAATTATCCAAGGTTGTCTAGACCTCATTCGGAGTGTTGCATGTGTTGACATGGAAACACAATGTTGGAGACATGGACAACAATAGAAGCCCAAAAGCCTCTTCCATCCTGTTGAAGTATTTGGATTTTTCAATGGCGGAATTGGGTTCATCTTTCGTATTCATAACTATCTGATACAAGCCTTTTCCTCTGAGGTGAAGCAAAATCTTTGGTTTCCATTGGAAGTAGTTATACAGAGAAAGAATAGTTGAAGATGAGAACTCCATTCTTTCACCTTGTATTTGTAGCAACAATTGCGACAATTCTCCAATATTTTGATCTGCAAATTAAGTCTCCAAACAATTTCCAATTCTTTGATCTTCAAACTTGCAGAATATTGTTCATGCACCTTCTTCAAGCCCCTGTAGCTCTGATGTTAGTTTTTGTAGCATCGGGTGTGTTCTAGCCACGAAATTTGGTGGAGAGGCTAGAATACATGAGATCTCAAAAACCCATAAATCTTTCTAGAATTTCCACTTAGAAGTGGCTCAATTAGATTATTAACCAATTTTTAAATATTTCCCAAGTCTAAACTTAGGGAATATGGTTAATTAATAAATATTAATTGAGATAAGGTGAGAATCATCTAAAAACTCACATGGATCGACTCCAAGATTATTGTAGCCATTGATTAAGATTTAATCTTTGCCGTTGGTGCTCCAACAGTGGATTATACGAGAAAGGCGATAGGCAATTGGAGAGTACACACCAGTTCAGATACTTAGTTGGCCAGGAAATTCAATTTTCTCAGTAGCAGAGATTTAACAAAGAAGATAGAGCTAGAGGATGAGTAGCAGTTGGTAGAGGAGGTCAGAAGCATTTCATGAGGAAGTATTCCTGTCTTGGGAAGACGCAGTGAGAGGAAGGCCAAAATCCCCAGAGGTTCTGCGCAAGCATTGCATAGAGGTTGACGCAGAAGATTCAATGTGTAGCTAGGGAGGCAATTTCAGGGGCAGAAATTAGTTGTGGGGTGAGAAAAATTCTCACAATAAATTTTCCAGTATTTTCCTTAGATTGATTGTCAGTAGAGCATCTAAATTATTGTACTCTGAATTGTTGTGAAGATTATTAATAAAATCCTCATATGTTGCACCGGTTTTCTTACATTGGGTTTTTTCGGGGACAGTTGTCCAAAAATAATTGTCTAAATTCTTGTATGTGTGCTAGAATTTCTCAGTTTCTAGTATTTTATTTTCCACAGTATTTTTATGGTGAAAATTGCAGTAGTGACTTATTCATTGTTTTCCATAGCAAATACATTGCATAATTAAATTTACGATTAGGAGAATAATTTCCAGTTATTGCAATAAATGAAATTTTCACATGGTATCAGAGCATAAGTGATCAGTCGAGAAGCTTAGAAGCAAAGAAGAAAATTCTGTTGTTCAGAGGGAGCAGCATGACCGAAATTTTCTGGTGTTTCGTAGTACCTAGCCAAGCGGTACGAATTGTTGGGAAGAATTCAATTTTTAGTTGCAGGAGGCAGAAAAAAGTTTGAATTTCCCAGGAGGGTGATTCCAACAGGCATAGGGAGCAGCAACAACTCAATTTTTTCATTGAGACGATTTCTGGTTAGACATAGAGTGTTTTGCAGTAGTTTGGAATTGCAAAATCAGTGTCGTGTGGAACTAGGAATATCACACCGTAAATTCTTCAGTATGAACATGAACAGAATTGACATTCATGAGGCTTCAGATTTGTCTTACAAGTTAGAGGACGAATTTGCTTGCTTATCACAATCAGCTTCACAAGTTGTCTAGTATATAGACAATGAAGCATCAACTCATATGACAGGGGTTAGGGTATATTTCTCTAGATACAAGGAGGAGAAGATGGACTTCCAAATTACGATGGGAAATAGAACTAAGTGTAATCCAGTAGGGAGAAGTACCATTGATTTTCATAGGGAGTCAAGAGAAAACACCAACACTATATATGTATTGCATGTGCCAGGATTAGGTATGAACCTAATTTCAATATCCCAGTTACAGGATAAGGGATATGATATCCACTTCATAGGGAAGTAAGTGTTTGTCAAACACTCAAGCTGGAAGAAGGTAAGACGTATTGGAGTTCGAAGTAACAAATTGTACAGAGTGCAACTCGACTCTCCAATGGCACTAATAGGCAGTGACGATAGTAGTGGGAAGGAACTGAATGAGTTATGGCATAGGAGAATGGGACATTTACACCATTGATCACTCAAGATGCTCAGGGAAACAATAACAGGGGTTCTAGAACTTGGCACAAAACATGATGATGTGTGCAGAGGTTGTGTACTTGGGAAATATGTTAAAGGAACATTTCCAAGAAGTGACAGCAGAGCAGATGGCGTGTTAGGACTTATACACTCGGATATTTGTGGCCTGATGTCCACTATAGCTCTCAGTGGTCCTGAATACTTCGTCATCTTTATTGATGACCATTCTAGAAAAACATGGATCTACTTCTTGAGGACCAAGGATGAGGTCTTTGATCATTTCAAAGAGTTTAAGGCTCTTGTAGAGAATGCAATAGGGAAGAATATCAAGGTACTTCGCTCAGATAATGGTGGAGAGTATATTGATAAAGACTTTGCAGATTTTTGTGCGAAGGAAGGCATCAAAAGAGAGTGGACAACTTTGTATAATCCACAGCATAATGGTGTAGCGGAGTAGAAAAACAAAACCATAGTTGGGGCTACAAAAGCAATCTTATATGACCAAGATTTTCCCAGATTCCTATGGGCTGCGTGGTATTTATTGCACATAAAATTAAATCCCTCGTTTCCTTTTGGATTTTATAATCTCACTTTTATGGTGGAGCCTAGCCAGGCCAAGCATTAGTGGGCCATTTTGGATTTTATACTCTCACTTTTATGGTGGAGCCTAGCGACGCCAAGCATTAGCATGCCATGGACCAACGAATTTGCCTTGGTCACTACCTTCTCTTGTCGCATCACACATAACCCTTATAGCCTAGAGTTTAGTCCTATGCAACGACTCATTCTACTGGTTTAGTCCGCAATAAGAAATCTTGATGCAATACAAACTTATAGTGTACAATTCCTTCATCGCATCGCATAAAATTTCTTCGAGTATTTATATTTCTTGTGCCAAATCTACTTATTCGAGTTCAATATTCTAGCCCCACACCACAAGTACAGAACCAGATCTGGAAGTGAGTTGTAGAACACGTTCTCAAAACCCATACTTGGGGGATAATACTTGAGTAGATATTATGACACATTATAATATTTATAGCTAATTCAATTAATAGACTACTTCCTAAGGTTACTTGTGAATGAATGAATGAGATTTTAAAGTTCACCAAATTAAAAGTAGTATATGGGACCATTAGTTTCTATGTTTTTCAATTTTTGCAATTCAGTCATTTTTTATTCAAATTGATTATGAGTTGGCCCATCTTTCAAAGAATCCCCTAATTCCAAGAAACCATTGCTAACATATTTCCATAATTGTCCTTGATGTCGCTGAAAGCATCACATTCTAAAATGAAATGTTTTTTTTTTCATTACTATGGAAATGCAAAAAATACACACTTGTTCCTCCCAAGTTTCTTTAGATCTTTTCCATCACCTCATTTCACATCGAAGTTTATGTGAGTTAGTTCTTAATTGAGCAATAAGAATCTTTGCTCTCCACAGAATGTTAGCTCCAAGATACTCTTTTTGTTGGAGATCACAAGTAAAGTTGAATTTCTCAGCATAGTACTTCTTCTTTCTACCCAACTCTTTTCCCCATATATGCTTGTGCAACTTCTCCATAACATAATTCTTTAACTCCTTTATATTTCTTGGACAAGCATTGAGATAGATATTCCATTTATGCATCCGTTTGTTGTTTTGTCTCATCCATGTTTTCTTTCTTTCACTCATGCCTTTGTTGAATACAACTTTAGACCATCTACAAATTTCCATTTGCTTCGATGAGAGTTGACCTTGTTTCACCCAACATTATCTGAGAAGGAACCGAACATTTTATTTTGAAATTTCTCATGATTGAACATTTTTATATTTTCTCATTTTGTTTCCATTTTGAAATGGGGGTGCTACTAACCCACAATTCACACCCATAAAGCATCACTAGATGAACTAGGAGCCCAAAAAGCACTTTAGTCATTTTCCAATCTCATAGCTTTGCTTCTCTACATCTAATTTAAAAGAGCATATAATGTTTTCCACCCTCCTAAAATTCTCTTATTTCTATAATCCTCCCAATTAAGCTTATTGTTGAAGTCAATCTCGAGGTGCTTGTACTTATTTACTTCTTCAAGGGTATTTCCTTCAAATAAGGGTGTATGTTGGCACTTCTTTCTTTTATTAGAGAAAATCATTATTTTGGTCTTGGTGATATTGACTTGCATCCCATTGTTCTACAAAAATTCTCAAGGCATGCAGGTGCATTTGTAATCCATGGACTAATTTAGAAATCAACACAAGGTGATCAACATATAAAATAAGCCTTATCACAAACTCCGCCAAACAGACAACATCTTCACCTTGTAGATTTAACCACTCTTCCAACTTGTCAATATATATAATCCAATTTTTACTTTCACCTCTTCATAGAGCCTATGGAAACCGACTCTATAATGCAAAGGAATTTCAAGTTATTCTATTCTACACCACAACTTATCTCTAGGGACCGTGTCAAATGCATTTTTGAAGTCAACAAAGCAACAAAATACTTCTTCTTTGTCCTCCAAACCTTTTCAATAATGTGTCTCAACATGATACCATGATCCATCGTATAATGTGTTTCCTAAAACCTACTTGCCCTTTTTCCATATTTTCTTTTACTTTTGCCCATGTAATGATTCTATTTTCGACCATGTTCTTGAAAATATTTACAAACAAAGAATTGATCATAATGGTTCTATAATTGGAAGGATAATAAATGTCTCCACTTTTAAAAAGGTGTATTGCTAGGGTAGTTGTCGAGTCTCTTGGGAATCCTTGTTGAATGATTTTTTTGAATATTTTCATGTGTGAAGCGCAAGAGTTTAGATTTCCCATTTTATATATTTTACTAGAAGTTCAACCAAGTCCTCTACTTTTCCTATTCTTAACCTCTTAATACCAATCTCCACCTCCTGAAACATGAAAATATTTGTAGTTTTGTTGATCTTGGGGGGGGATCAACCTTTGATTCTTTCTCATAAAGTTGTCTTGCATAGTCAAATCGTTGATTGGCTGCAATATTATTTTCAGTTTTCTCCTTCGTTGGTTGAAGTTCCTTCCAAAAAAGTTTTGGTTATTCTTTCCTAGATATATAACTCTTCTCGCCTTGTTTGCATGAATCCATCTTTTTTCCTTTTTAAAATATGCTTGTACATCTTTACATTCATCTTTTCCTTGCTTGCCTTCTTCAAGGTTCTCCTTGCCATTTTTCATTCCTCATCAAACCAAGCATTTGACAGAAAACAATTTGACTTTGATTTTGTATTTTTTTCTCTTTTGCGCTTCTCAAGTGCTCCTTGAATTATATTTGTTAACTAATGACTATTGAGGCTTTGAGAATAAGTTTTCTCTTTCTTAATTGACCTCTCTAGCATTGCCTTGAAGTTGTTACAATTTTCTTGTGTTAGAAGAATTTTTCCCCTTGAAAGTGATAGTCGAGAACATTGGGTTTTCCTCCTATGTTTCCTTTCCCAAATATTCCCCCCAATATTAACTTCGTTTATCCTTTCTATTAAGTTTTGTGAACAAATCACATAGTCAACAACACTTTCCCCATTGTATGTATTGCAAGTGAAATTCCTATAACTTTCCCATTTATCTAAACCATTGCAAATAATTAAGTTGAAAGCACCACACGGCGTAAGCAACTCCTCCCCAAAATGATTGCTAACTTTTTCGTCTTCTGAACAACTCAATCATTGAGGATTTTCTTTTTCAATGAGCCAAATAGGATTGTGATCCTCTTTGCAACAAAGAATACCAGCTTGTTGATTTTTTGTTCTAGCATTGAAATCCCCCACTATAATAACTTCTCCCTGCAAAGAATATGCAAAAATATTTTTCTTTAAAGCTGCATATGGATCCTTGTCATCTAACCCTTATTTTTGTAGTATTTTTAGACTTGAGGGGAAAAATAGCATGTTTCAATTCTTATATGATTCTCATTCTCTGATATTTTGAACCATATATATTGTTTATTTGTATCTTCTTTCACTAACTAAATGTGACAACCTTCTTTTTTTTTCACTAAAACTAGTACTCCCCCGCACCCTTTGCCATTTTTTGCTACTTGTTCCAAACTACTAACTTCAAATTGTTGAAATTTGAATGGATGATTGAATTTGTGAGCATGATAATTACTTGTGACTGATTATATATATGTTGTTCATTTATCATTTACTTCATTTATTAAATCAACAAGCAATTATACAAGTACAATGCACAAAAAGACAAGAGACACTAGAAGTTAGGCGAGAGGCTAGGGAAAATCCAAACAATCCTTTCCTTATAGAATCTTTTTCAACAAGAGAAATCCAAGTCATGAACGAACTAATCATTAGACCAATTATCCAAGTGTCAAGTTATCCCTCCATCAATAGCTCAGACTCTACGACACTTACGTCACCAAAATATTCAATAAGTTGTATCACAAGATGCCACCTCCACATAAATGGAGTACTTCAGATAGCTCAATAATCACAATAGAAATAGTGCCTCAAAATAGCTCACATTCCTCAAAGATAACACATCCTCAGGTAGCTCGGATTTATTGAAATAACATTGCCTCAAGTACCTTGTATACACTGAAGTATATTGCCTCAAATAATTCATATAGTCACAAAAGATTGTACCTCAAATACCCAAATTATTCTTCCACAAGATACCAATGAACTGCTTTCCAAGTTATGGACTGTAGATGTCAATATATAGTTGTTCCTTCATGTGAAGGGACACATCCTTTGGGCAGGCCGACATATCTTCTGGAGGGCTTAGCAAATTGGAGCGACAAATGACACTGTGAAAAAATCATTTTTTTATTCTTTTACAAGGGTCACGAAGAACATGCCCTTTTACATTTTCATTTGACCAAAACAAAACATGAAGAACATGCTAGAAAATAATAATATCTTTTCCTTGTTTTTCTTATTATATAAAATACATATTGATATAAGTATAATGATAATTATGAAGACCGATCCTAGTTACAATTTCAACCCTCCCTCTTAACTAGGGAGATATTCATAATGACTCATCAAAATGTCCTCATGTTGAAGACTTCTATAAGAAAGGATCTAGATTGATAAACATCAATGAGTATAACATCATCATAACCAACATTGTCAAATTACCAAGGCCTTGACAAGTACACTATATCTTTCCAGTAGATCAAAACACAATGTTGGGAGGCATTCAAAAGACACCACTACCTCTCTGAGGCACATAGTCCACGCAGGTTCACCAAAGTATGTCCTCATATGACCATTTCCTAATCCATTGTCACAATACTTTACACAAGGAAATATTGGTCCTATTGGAAATACTGAGGGGGGGGTGAATCAATATTTCTTTTCAATTGTTATTTTACCAGTCAAAACATTTATATTCAGAACACAAGAGAATAAATGCTTTTATTAATATAATATTTGCAATAAAATAGATACAATGTATATGTGGTTCCAATCTGTTTCCAAGCACCAACTTGGACTTTTGTGAGGCTCCAACCTCCAGAGCACCAACTCTGTTTTGTCAAGGCACCAACCTTGGACTTAGGAGCACCAACTCCAAGGACAAGAATCCTTCCAACTTCTGAGGCACCAACCCCAAGGGCTCCAACGCTCTGCCAATTTACAACTTCATTGTAGTCTCCATGCTACAGCATCAACAACAACCAATCTTCATATGAAGGAGTCTTTACAACTCTTCATACTATCCACACAGAGTCTGCAAAACGTTATCTCATGATGATATCAAATAGCCATCATAATCTCAAATAATGTCTCCACACAACTTTAGTGTGTCTACAATTAACTGCACTAAGCTCTGCACAAGAATCAATTCTCAGTTTCAGGCCTCTGTTCTTACTGTCACTGTAAACGCTTCAGGCATGACTGCTTCTCACTGTTTTGGCTATCTCTAACTTCCCAGAAAACAAATTCACATACACTTCAATGCGGGTGCTGGTAAATGTTCCCTTCAAGCTATGTTAGATGAAACTTTATTTATCCCTTCACAGAATTGTTCTTCAGGTTGCGTTATGTACCTGATTAACCCAACACTGGTCTGAGCTTTTCAAAGGTGAATCCAATCAACTGAGTTGCTCCTCCTTTGGCTTCCTCCTATCCTGCTGGACCTTCGGCGTCCTCCTGTCCTGTTGGACCTTCGGCTTCCTCTTATCCTGTTGGACCTACCGCTTCTTCCTTTCTTCCAGTTCACCAACAACAACTGCATAAAGACAATTCTCTATTTTTTTTATCTTGACATGCTTGACCTTTGGCTTCCCTTTCGATCGCTTGAGCTTCAGCTTCCTCAACGCTCGCTCGACCTTCTGGATTCCCTCCTTCAGTAACTTTAGCTTCCTCTGCACTCGCTCGACCATCTATGCTCGCTTGACACTTCGGCTTCCCGATACATGGCTTCCTCTGTCTATTGGAGTGTTCCAATACTCACAGGACACATTTAGGAGGAAGAGAGGCCAAAATACAAAGAAATGTTGCTTATTAAAAAATATCAGAGAGGTCCTTTTTCCTTTAATAATATTCATACATTAGACTTCATTATTTATAAAGGATTTCAATAGAGAGACTGTACCAACAGGGAGGTCCCACATGCCACGTCACAATCGCAATCACAATCGGTTGTTTAACATCCCTTAGAGACTAGTGATACAGCGGATGCAATATTACATTTAGTCATGTTAAATGGTGCATTCAGGTCCATAATATATATCGCAATCGGTAGTCTGGCGGTGTCAATTCTTTTGAACATTGCAATTCAACGTATGCGATATTTCAATAGGTCATATTATAATGTTGCAGCAGGTCCGCATACATATCGCAATCGGTGGTTCAGGGGTGACAGCCCTTTATAACTTGCGCTATGAGAGTTCTGATAGGTGGATGCGATATAACAATAAGGAAGTTTATAATGGTGCAACGGGTCCACATGTATATTGCATCTATATATTATATACTCTTCTGCTCTTTGCTATAACCTATTCGGGTCCGTGTATTATCACAATCGGCACTTTCAATGTGGCAAGGCTTTTTCAAGAGTCTTGCGATATGGAGGATGCGATAATATAATAAATCATATTGCAATGGTGTAGTCGGGTCCGCATACATATTGCTATCGCATTTTTAACGTGACAAGGCTTTAAACGCTACGATACATAACTCCCAATACGGCGGACACGATATACCATTAGGGTGAAATATAATAGGAGTCCTTGCGACTTAACCCTTAGCTGCATATATATCTATATATATATATATATATATATATATATATATATATATATATATATATATATATATGACCTCCCCACTCTATAACATTGGTTATATAGAATTTAACCACATAAAATCCTTATATTCACGCTTTTTCTATTATAATGTTTATATAATAGAAATACACAATAATCATCCGTAACTTACCTTTTCCGCCTTTTTACAACCTCTGCACATTTTCTGATGTTTTCCTTTTTCGAATCAATCCTCCACCGTAGATCTTACCATCCCATCCGACGGTTGATATTACACCCGACCAGCAAAGCTGCTCAGTGATCCTGCACCGTAGATCAAAACTGCATTTGATCCAACACTTGACAATGATATCGGGTGAGCTACATGTACAACGATTACCCGCCCGATAAAGTGGTTTCCTCTCTCCTTTGACGTGCAACGTGTCAATTGCTTAATGGAATTGGGTGACTCCCTCCTATTACCACTTACTGCTTATTCTCAACCCGATAAACCATTTCCGCTTATAAACCCGCCTTTCTCTTTGATTAACGCCCAAGCTATTTAGCGCCCAATGACCATAGATCTTCTACCATCGATGGATGCAACGGCTCCTCCGATTTCCTCATCCGCTAATAATTAAATTAGTCTTCGTCGTTCATTTCTTTGACTTTATGCTACGCGACTTAATCCTTGCCGCTCATTACAAACAATCTCGTCTGTTGATCTCCAAGATCCAACAGTTCCTGTGCGTTCAATCTTCATCTGTCTCCTCACTTTGATTCATTTTTTTAGTTTTTTCCTGTGGTACTTAATAGAACCGCCGATGTGATTTCTCTGATATATATATATATATATATATATATATATATATATATATATATATATATATATATACTGCTCCGCTCTTATCTGCTCTTGGCTTGTCGCTCCTATGGCTTCTGATACACTGCTCCAATAGCTCTTCTCTGATATTCCTCTAATATCTCATGATATGGTTCCTCTGTTAACTGCTCTTCCACTGGCTTCTCCTCCTGATGTGTGTTCCTCTTTGTTCCTTCTCTTTTGATGACTTCTTCCTCTTTGCAGGACTTCTTGGGCATATAATACATGCGATACTCCCGATATGGCTCCTCTTGCTCCAATAGGTCTTCCTTTGGCTTTGCAATGTCTTTCAATTAACTTCTTTGATACATTCACCTTGATGGCTTCTGATATCTTTTCTGATATGCCTCTCTTACTCTGATATTCTACAATACTCCTCTGATGAGTTAACTCCTCTGATACTCTGCACTACTCTTAAGCATAAGCAATAGCTTTGATATGCCTCCTTTGTTAACTCCTTTTTTAACAGACTCTTACTCATGGCTTAGCTTCCCTGATGGCCTTTTTCCTTAGCTTCTTGCTCCTGTTTATTCATGGATCTACTCTGCTTCTCCTTAACTTCATATCATCATTTAGTATCCTAGAATATTGCTATATTGACATCAATGACAATCTAGGTCAACAAGTCCCTAGACCATTCTTATATTAGATTAATGTAATTGACTTACGATTGTTAGTCATGGTCTTAGTATAGATCTGAAGAATGTTGGTCCCTGATGTTTATCCAATCCACCATTCTCCCTATATTTGTTCATGTACTAGACTTACCACTATTATTCTTGGCCATATTACATGACACATGGAGAAAAAAGTGTCAATCCTCGCTCCCTCTCAAACAGGGAGGAGATATACACAAGCCCAAGCTTGTCTAAAAAATACTCATCCTTTCCATTAGGAAGGGACTTCGTCAACTTATTGGCTATCTATTCGTCAATGGAGATATATTATAGCTTCACAGCTTCAATTTGCATCATGTCACAAATCATACGCTGCTTTGACCTTCCATGAAAATCCAAGTTCTATGACAATATTTATATATTATCACGATCAAATCCATTGCGTCATCAAATATTCCATCAAACATTTTATGGCGTCGAACTACTTCATAGCTAAACTGCCATATTTTTTGCCTCAACAGTGCAACATAATCCTACTTCATGTTCTTCCAACAAACCATACCATATACCAACCATCAGTGGTATCTCTACTTGTCATCAGCACTACTAACCCAATTGATGTATTTTCAAGTCCCAAGTTGTAAGATCCTTCATGTCAAATTCTTCTTCCAAGTCCCTCTGAAGTCAATATTTCCTCCTTTGGCTCATGAATCCCAAAGTACAAGGTCTTCTTTAATCATGAGGCTTCTTCAGAATCTGGGGTAACTCTTCTAACTAAGGCAATCAACTTAATATGATCTTCTCCCTCTTACTGGGGTAATATTATTGCTTCCATGTTGTCATTTGAGTTTTACTTCTCTCAAGCATACTTCAAACTACTCTCTTCTTTTTGAATTCACGTTCTTCCATGATTCAAGAAAGTTCTCATGCTTTTCTATTGTCTTCCACTTCTTTCTAATGTTGTCAAAGCCTAGGAATCTCTTATCATTGACCTGCAAACTTTATTAGGAGGTTATGGAAGAACAAATACAATTAAGCAAATTGTATATAGAAAAGACAATCCAAAGATAAAGACAATAGAAATAGTAGTAATAGAAGAAAGGGGATGTAGAGTACTTATCTTTTGAGAAGATAATTATCTCCATCTTAATCTTGTACTTTTTATATCATCATAGTCCTCACATCAACACGATGTCATTTATGTTATTCTCAAGAGATAGGGATTCTTCTTTCAACGGAAATGGTTAGTCCTAGGGTTTTGTCCCTAGGGTTTTCTTAGTTCAAACTTTTTCTAGGGTTTGCAAACTCTAGATGCTTCAATATTCAAAGTCTTCAAGACCTGTCAACTTTCAAATTGCAAATTATATATGTATACTAATGTGTCAGTTACAAAACCCTAGAAATTCTATTGACAAGCTTTCTATATATGAGATGGAGTTCATTGATGTTTCATTCACTGGTTATCTAACCTTGATTTTAGAACTTAGTATTCATTTAGTGCTTTATGAGAGAAACACCTAACATATCAAATATGTCTTTTTCCTCAAGACTTGGACACGACTTCTTATACAATATGTTATCTTACTCTAAATTTGATCTCCTAGAGATTTAGTACTCCATGCAAAATGATTGACATAGATATCTAAGGTTGAAAATCTCTAAGATAATTATTTGCAAGAGAAATTTAGATATATGTCTAGTTTTGAAACATGAAAAACAAAGGATTATAAATACCCTTTCAACTTTACCTATCTGTCCTTAAAGTTCTTTTATCATAAGCTTGACATAGATCCAATCCCTTGCAACAAAGATAGCTCGACTTTCTTCAATTGATGTATATTGTCTTCCTCCAACAAAAGTACCTCGAACCTTTGATCTTCAAACTAGGATATGAATCACTATGATTACAACCCTTAGAGATGAACCTTAGAAAGATACAAGAGAGATGTCCTAGTTTAGATTCCTTGAGTGCTATGTCATTGGACTTGTCCTTGTTCTACATAGGTTCATACTTCACTCTAAAATGGAGCTTGATCTATTTATAACTTGATTGCATTCACACTTTTCAAAGATGACTTTGGATCATGGAGGGTACTTGATCCTTTAGACAAAGATAAATCATACCACGTTGATATTCCACTTGATCTGTATGCCCAAAACTTATCCTTTTAATAATCATTAGCAATTCTTATACATTATTGTTAGGGTTTCTCTCTACAAGGTTTTTCTCATTATTGGACATAGTTTTAGATCTAGAGGTTTTCAACCCCTTTATGATTGGAACTGTTGGAAATACTGAGAGGGGGGGTGAATCAATGTTCCTTTTCAATTGTTACTTTTACCAGTTAGATCACTTATATTTAGAACATAAAATGAACAATAGGAATAAATGTTTTTATTAATATAATATTTACAATGAAACAAGTACAATGTATATAGTACTCCAACCCTTGATGAAGACATCGATCTTCAATCTCCCAAGCTACAACCTGTTGCAAAGCACCATCTTGGTCTTTTGTGAGGCTCCGACCTCTAGGGCATTGACCTTATCTTCTCAAGGCATTGACCTTGTGTTTAGAGGCTCTAACCTCTAGGGCACCAACCCTTCTTTGGTACAGGATCCGACCTGGTTTCTTGAGGACACGAATCCTCTAGGGCCCCAATGTTATCCTCCAAGGCACCAACCTTGTTTTTTTGAGGCTCCAACCGACTGCAATACTTCGGCAAGATACATTTGGTAGTAACTCATGGCTCCCAAAATCTTCTTCATCAATCCCTATCAATCTTCAACTTCACTATAGTCTTCCACTTTACATCATTAATGAAAACCTTGTCAATTAGAAGGTATCGCCACCATACTTGATCGTACCCAAGCAAATTTTCCAAGATCACCTCATGATGTCTTCAATGCATCATGGTCTTCAAGATGTCTTTTAGAGACCTCCAAAATAGTGCCTTCAAGATTGTCACTAGGTCTCTCCAAATGATAGCTCCAAGATGTGCTTAATAGTTTTTCTACAATACTTCAAGGGTCTGCTTCACAAGATCTCTTCCAAGTCTTATATCAGTGGTCCTCCTTCAAGCCTTCAATTTCTTGACAGAGCCACAGATGCTTTACACCTCTAGATTCATTATTGTTGAAGGCACACAAGTTCCATACTTCTTTTACCCAAAAAATTCACTTATTCACATAGGTCTGAGGCTACAACAGGTAGAGGCCTTCATCACTGGTTAGTACCCATTACAAAAAATTACAATAATGTCATACCTATGCCAAAGAGTGCTAGCTCAATTGTCAATGAGAACACAACAAGATAGCACCAGTTTGAGCCTCTGATCTTCTATACAGTCCGAGGTCTGTAGCACTTGATCCCTTAATAGGATTGTCTCAAAGTCCGAGTTGCTGTAGGATTATCTCCACAGGTCTGAGCCCTAATTCTGGACTGCAATAGGTTTGAGGTTTGGTTTAATTGTTCTAAGCCTTAATCCAAGGCTGCAACACAGATCTAAGCCTCAAAACAATAATATTGTTCCATCCTTTCACAAGAGGCTTGTTAATTCTCCAACCCGCAATCTAGTCAACCCTTAGACACCCTTTTGCAGTATTTATGTCATCAATCCGCATTTCTGTCCCCTTTTCCACAGCTTCCACAGGTGTATAACCATTGTTATATGGTTCAAAATATGTGAACTCGATTTTGTTTCACTTGTAGGATCTTCACCGAAAATTCTTGACAAAAACAGAGGTCTAACCTCTTATATATATACCTATTCGTCCTCACAACAAACAACCACGTCCACATGCAAGTCGACCTGAGTTATGGAGGTAAGGTTGGATCAATAACTAAAATTAATTTTCTTATCTTTAAAAATTCATATCTCTTAGAATATTTGGAGTTTCGGGGCATGTGATAGCTCATTAGAAATCTAAAAATATGCTCTAAAAGATTTCATAGGTATCATGTTCAGATGCTACCTCTAAAGAGTGATAAATATGTTTTTATGTGGTTGGTTAATAGAGGGTGCAGAAAAAATAAAGGACAGTGGAAATTCTTCATGGATGGGCTTCATGTCATCAAGGGAATCTTTCATCATTAGGATCATCAAGTGTGGTCATCAAGGTGAGGTAAGGACATGTCCTTCATCAAGTATAGTCATCAATGTGATCATCTTGTCTTCACCAAGTGTGGTAATCTTCTAGCATCTTCAAGAATATTTTCCATCAAGACATTGCTATATCAACGATCAACTATTGAAATCAATGACAACCTAGATTAACAATAACAAAGGACTTCTATTCATTTTTAACATGGATTTCATAGATGTGATAACGAGTGACTAGGTTCCATAAACAACTTATTTTGACTTCCTCAAGATACGAACTTTGTTCGGGTTTAATAGATTGTAATCACTGCAAAAATGAAGACTAGCTGAGATAACTAATGATGAACTTTTGAAACACACTTTGAATAGCTTTGGACTCCTGAGATTCTAAGCCATTTGGTCCATATTGACTGAAATCTAGAACTTTGATCTTTCATGAACTAGGTCATAAACACTTCTTTAAGACTTCGATTTTTCCATGAAGACTTGTCACAAAAACGAATTTGGTATTTAAACCTTCCCAAGGAGCTCAGACCAATGGTCACACTTCAAACATTAGGATTTTGTTCTCCATTGAATAATTTGAATTAATACATAGGTAACTCATACTTCTATCCTAAACATGATTAGATTTCTTTGACACTGGATTAAGCCAACGAAATGCATTTGTGTCGAGACTGCACTAGACAAATATGTTACTCAACAACGTTTGGAGACAATGAAAATCGCCCACATAGATGAAAAGAGATCATAGAAAATTTGAATTTCCAATTTATCATAGAGATGAGGTTCAAACTTTATACAAACTCATTTCATTAAGCTCATATGGATGGATGACTTCACTGAAATATAATAATACACAAATTTGATAGAGAGAGAGATCATATGTTGAGGAATGATCCTTCTTAAAGCCTTCTTACATAGAGATGATCCACAGAAGTTTGGCCTACTAGCTCAAAGAGAGATTCAACCTTTTCAAGAGATAGACTTCAGTTGGTTCTTCGATCTTCCTTAGCTCTAATTCCATGTTGAAATTTGAATATATGATCAAATTTTTGAGCATGATAATTACTTGTGACTGATTATATATATGTTCTTCATTTATCATTTTCTTCATTTATTAAGCCATCAAGAAATTATATAGGTACAATCCACAAAAAGACAAGAGACAACAGAAATTAGGCCAGAGGCTAGGGAAAACCCCATATGGGGAAAACCCAACATCTTTTTCAATAAGAGAAACTTGAGTCATGAACGAACTAATCATTAGACCAACTATCTAAGTGCCAATTCAACCATCCATTAATAGCTCTAACTCTGCCACACTTCTATCATCAAAATCTTCAATAAGTTGTATCACAAGATGCCACATCCACAGAGATAGAGTGCTCAAGATAGCTCAATAATCATAGTAGAAATATTGCATCAAAATAGATGGCATTCCTCAGAGATAACATTTCCTCAAGTATATTTCATTCATGTTATATACCTAGGGGGGATAATATGGGGTACCAAGGGAGGTACCCAAGGTAATAATGTAATAATGGGAGGGGCCATAGTAATAAATAAGGTGGTTAACCCATATCATGTAAGGGACCACAAGTAGTTAATAATAATGTAATGGGCCCATGGTATTAGTTGATGGTATGAGGGAACCATGGTAATGACCCATGGTATTGTATGTATGAGGCCTATATAGAGGCTAGAGACTCCACATGGAAAGGGAGTGAAGGATTATTATATGAACAGGCATATGGCTTGTGGAGTGTTCTCCTTCCTTAAGGAGTGAATGTATGGTGTTGCCCTACCTTAAGGGTTTGATATCAATAAAGAATAATTTATATTCATTTCTCTCTTATTGTTTTTGGGTATATTTGCATTATCTTATATTTTTGGATCAGAGCTATAACAAGTAGCTCTGATACCACTTGTTATAGCTCTGATACCACTTGTTATAGATCTAACCCAAAAGTATATGATAATAGAAATAAACCCAAGAAATAACAAGATAGAAATAGATATAAATGCTTCTTTATTATCAAACCCTTAAGGTAGGGCAACACCATAGATTCACTCCTTAGGAAGGAGAACACTCCACAAGCCATATGCATGTTCATACAGTAATCCTTCACTCTATTTCCATGTGGAGTCTCTAGCCTCTATATAGGCCTCATACATACAATACCATGGGTCATTACCATGGTTCCCTCATACCATCAACTAATACCATGGGCCCATTACATTATTATTAACTACTTGTGGTCCCTTACATGATATGGGTTAACCACCTTATTTATTATTATGGCCCCTCCCATTATTACATTATTACCTTGGGTACCTCCCTTGGTACCCCATATTATCCCCCCTAGATATATAACAATTCACTTCTCAGGTAGCTTTCATTTTATTGCTTCAGATAGCTTGCATTTACTAAAATAACATTGCCTAAGGTAGCTTGTATCCATAGAAGTATACTACATCAAATAGTTCATATAGTCATATAAGATTATGCTTCAAATACCTGATTTATTCTTCCACAAGAAACCAATGAATCGCTTTCCAAGTGATGGAGTATATATGCCAATATATATTTGTTCGTTCATGCGAAGGAACATTTCCTTTGGGCAGGTCAACTTGTCTTTTGTAGGGATGACTTGGAAAATTGGAGCGACAAATGACCCTGTGAAAAAATCAAATTTTTTTTCTCTTGCAAGGGTCACGAAGAACATGCCCTTTCAAATTTTTTTTTGACCAAAATAAAACATGAAGAACATACTAGAAAATAATAATAATTTTTCCTTATTTTATTTTTACATAAAATACATATTGATATATGTACAATGAAAGTTATAAAGACCAATCCTAGTTACAATTTCAACACAAATAACCATAAAACATAGGAGTTTTTCAACCATCATGTTCATGATTTTTTGTGAGACAAATTATGTCTTTACCTTCTCCAATGGCCGCTAACCCAATTCCCCTCCTCCAAGGGTAACCTCGACAATTCCAGCAAACTAGACTTAGGTAAACCTGGGTAGGATTTGATTGCTATGTGGTTTGGCCCAAAAGACTCAAACAAGTGTGATCTCTGAAATTTTGTGGTCCCATTCATGTTCTTTGGCTTCCAAAATTTCCAACCATGTCATGGAATTCATTAGTTCCCAGACATAGAGACACATGACCAAGTAAGAGGTGTAGATGTGGTACTGTAGATGGTTGACTCTTCTTTATTTTTGTTGCTCTTATCTATTTTCTTTATTTGGAATTGTTTTCTTCTTATTTGTTCTCATTGAAAGCGAGCAATTGTACATCTTAAAATACCCCGACATTGGTTTGCATTTACCACAATGTACTTTCTTGTTTTATCTTCTAAGGCAATCTTGACTTGACCCAAATTATTTGTTTCCACAAAACCTGAGGTTTCTTTACCATTTTTAACATTTATTGTTGATTTGATTTCCATTTTAAATAATATAGTAGAGAAATGGATCACCTACCTCGTAGTTACACACCCCTTGTCTTTTCGGTCCCCTCTATTCACTTGAAAAAATACATCTATTATCTTAGGTGTTTTTAACAATGATGGGAATATTGTGCACTTAGAAACATTTATATTTTTGGACTAAACAAATATTATTAGTTAAATTGGAACAAATCATCCTTTAATGGTCAACATGTAGCCTTATTTGTCGTAAATGGAAGTTATAATTTCCTTCAAATACAAAGAAATTTTTTTATTCCAATATTGTTCTTTTTTCTTCAAAAATTGATTTTAGCCATGTTGAAAACCATAATGAATGTTTGATTTGTATGGTCCAAAATAGTGCTCATTACACAAGTGGGAAGCATTGTACAATCAATTAATCATATGTTTCCAACATTGATAGAAATTTCAAATATTTGAGTATAATTGGCACATTATTCATCTTAACTTCAATTTTGTAAAGGTAGTGAGAGGTTACCACATGGGTTTTCTAGATCCCTTTTGGTGTTTAATGGAATTAAGAGTATGTTTGTTTGCACATGGATTTTTAAGAATCTCAATAATTTTTTATAAATCCAATATTGTGATAGAAATACTCTAATTGTTGTTGAATATGAAGAAGTGTGCATTTCTAAGATTGTGATGGAAAATGCAAATTGTAGTTGAATATAAGAAAAGCAAATTTACCAATTTAAAGAGAAATCTGACCTCAAAATGAGAAATCTAACTTTGAAATTTCATACTTTTGCATAAAAAACATGAAAAATGGACACCTAAATCGAAAAGAGATACTAATAGTATTACCTTTTTTAAGTGTTTAAATTCCAACATTTTTCAACTATGACATTAAAAACCAAATATGATCATTATTAATTTTTTCAAAATAATGCTTAAATTATAGAGTGGTTTTATATGAGTGTTTTTTTAACAAGGTTAAAATTATAAATGTTTGGAATATTAGCCTAAGACAACTTGTACCATTGCAATCACAAATTAAAATTCACCCATCAAATTGAAACAACATAAAATCAATAGCGTCATTTCTATGGGGCATTAAAATTGCAACATTTTTTAACTATGGACTAAAAAATCACCACTAATATAAACAAAATCATAAAAATGTCATTTTCTTAAAAAGAAGACTATATATATATATATATATATATATATATATATATATATATATATATATATATGTATGTATATGTATATGTATAATTTCAAAATAGATTAAAAATTTATCAATATTGTCTTTTGTAAAAGTCTTCCAAACTAATGAAGTTTGAAACATGAAAATAAATAAATTTAATATTTGGATCATGAAAACTATTTTTAATAATTAACACAATCATTATCATTAAATATGTCACCAATTATAAGAAATATATCTTAATGTTATAAATATTCTAGAGAAAAAAAATGAGTAGTCTTTTAAACATAAAATTTGACAACCATAAAATTTTCATTTTTGGAATGTTGAAAAAAGAAAATATTGGATTTTCCCCTTTTAAACTTGAGAAAAACAATAAAGAAACAATGATAATATGACATAGATAATAAACACATTTGTAAAGAAATAAATATGGAAATATCATCTTTGTAAAATTTAGTCCTAAATGATATTCCCACATAAAATATTAAAAATTCATATAATTATGAAATGTCTAAATTTAATAAAAAAAATTCTTAAATATATAATAAACTATATTCTATACATATATTTATAGTAAAAAAAAACATTAAAGTAATAACAAATCAAATAAAAATTGTTTAATATTTTTTTTCACATTAAATTATATTTAGATATTTATAAATTATTTTATAATATTTTATAACACTTTAACGGTGGGTTCGGAAGGCAGAAGTTAAGAAGGTATCCCGTCCCTCCCCTCGCTTCGTCTGGTGCATTTGGTTCTGGCAGAATTTCTAGAACGGCTCTGCAACCTGGCTCCTTCCTGCTCGGCATAAGCTATAGGTAATCACAGTTGTTACAGTGAAAACCACTTTCCAGTTTCGGAAGTTCTGGAACCTGTTTTCTAAGGAGTTAGGAGGTTACTCACCGTGGATAGAAGGTAAACCTAATCTTAAAGTGAATCAGTCCTCCACTGGTTTAACAACTACTGGGCCAACTTCCTGCCGCATAACTGAGAGGTGCATGAACCCCGGGAGCCTGCCTCATTGGTGCATGAAATATTTGATAGGGCCTTGACATATAAGTTAATGCAAGAAGAAATATCTCCCCTCTTGAGGGAATAAATACAAGGTGAGGGTGCTAGCTTTGGATTTCACTTACTATCAAAATTTGGCTATTTAGCTGGTTAAGTTGCTTACCTTGTTACTCTTTATATTGCTAGTATGAAGCTCAATGGCTATTTGCTTCAATTTTCTGAACAGAGATGAAACGGGTAGATATGCTTAGATGACTCGGCTCAACATTTGTGGAAATATAATGTTAAACTCTTGATACATATAGATAATGATAATTTTCTGTATTTAGAAAAGTTACATAGAAAAGGAAAGAAAATACAAATAATTGTAAAATGATTAAAGCAAGAAAAATAAAAGGGGTTAGAAAATTTATATTTTTATTTTGCTCTCGCTTTGGATAGTAGAAAGTCAAGAAAGCAGGAGAAATAACGAAAGGGTGAAAGTAGATTATTACTAATTTTTAAAATATATTTCTATTTTGACAAATGCTAAATAAATATGTTTAAAATGGTGATTAAAATAAAGAAAAGATGAAAGTAGATTATTAGTAATTTTTTAAATATATTTTTATTTTGAAAAATGCTATATAAATAAGTTTAGAATATTAATTTTTTAAATATAGATATTTATTAGATAATAGGTAGAGATCCACGTTAGATTTGTTGCTTTTTAGATTTAAGTTTTTTTAAAAAATTGGTGTGAGTTTTTTAAAATAAATTGCTTTTCTAAAATTATTATATTATAGAATTATTATAAAATATTCCAAATTTAAAATAAATTTAAAAAATAATAATAAAAATATCTAAAATATATATAAAACTTTATGATCTATACTATTTTTTCATTCAAATTTTTAACCAAATTCCAACTTGGTAACTATAGAAAATATCTTTCATTCAAATTTTTATCCAAATTCGAACTTGGTACCTATAGAAAATATCATTGAGATGGGAGTTCAACGGCACATTCGCAGTCTTTACGTTCCTGTGAATCATGGCCCGCTCGGCGAATTCGTGGTGATAAGTCAGCCCCCTGGTCGGCTCGGCGAATTCATGGACATAAGTCAGCCCCCTGGCTATGCCCAGGGCAATTTTGTACCGCCCGTACCATGACAGGCAAGTTGATCTTTTGGAATTGAAGAGGCAGTCAGCCAGACTGTCGTTTTCCATTAAATCAGAAACCAGAAGCTCTTCGTTAATCTATCCATCATCGAATTCGATGCAGTACCCTGTGAGAGGAAGGAGGTTGAAGTGCTTAATACTGCTAATGAGACTCAGTTCGTGGCTCAAATCCGCACCTCCTTTTATCTTAGCAGAGTACTTTAATCTCTTCACGGCTGTCTGTGATCTGTTTGGCAGCGTACCTCGGTAAACAGTGATGAAACATTGAAACCTCCTTCGCCGACTACGTTCGACGCCGCAAAATTCCCAATCGAATCTCTGATCTCCGAGAGGCTGAAGAACGTCAGTCCCGTGCTCGCACTCAACAATTCGTATTTCTGCATCAACTTCTTCCGTTTCGATTTGCGGAGATGGGGTTTTCGGCGGTTTAAATAGACACAAATATTGAATATTACGATGAGGATTCCTACGGCAGAAATAGTCGTCGGAAGGAGATATGTCTTCGTAACTCTATTTCGTTGCTCGGTATTGGCTGCCAATGCCGTTAAATTCTCCACACTCTGAAGGCAGTAAGCAGCGTCCGGGCCAAGATTGTCCTAACAATTGATGCCTCCTTCGACATAAATCATCACAAACAATGGGCAATTTGATTTTCCCCTGTATCCTTCATCCAGCGAACGGAGCGTCGTTGCCGCGACACTCAAGCATTTATTCCATGGAAAATCTCTGGGGCAAGATACATTGCAGTTCAACTTCATGTCGGTCGAATCCACCCTGCTCTCCAAGGTGCTTAGATTTCCAATTCTGAGGCAGGTGCTGGAATCCGACACAGGCTTTGAGGGCTCACATTGCAGCCGCTGAATAGTTGAGCTCCTATCCCGGTCCAGGTTTCCAGTGGCCTATGAAATTAATTTAAACAAACAGCCACCGTGTAGACAGTGGGCAAGACGAAGGAACCGGTGGTGTGCATCCATGAACATTGGTCAACCATCCATGGATAAGCGTCAAGCTCTTCGCTTATGTTCAGTGAACAAGATCTAGCGCCAGCTTCAAATGAAATTTTCAATGTCTCTGCCCTAATTGATTGATGCGAAATTAAGCAAAAATATAATACATAACCAGAAGCTCTGATCCATGACAGCGTTCATCGAATTGGTTCCTGCAGAAAGATTCATAAAATGGGAATAGGATCATATCGGTTGAATCGAAGCTCATCTAAAGCTTATGAAACTCGGCAATTGGCAAATAATTCTACTCATTCAGTTGTCGTGCCTCTTCCACTCACCCAGGATTAAAACGAATCGTGAGGGCTTAGGTGATATTTAAATTGCTTCTTTGCTTCCCTTTTAGCTCAGGAAGTGCAGGGTGAGATTGTTGAAAATTATAGTGCAGGGTGAGATTGTTGAAAATTATAGATAACAGTGGATGTGAATATATTTATTTCTAAAATAGAAATACAATAATATTTACTTTTTTCAATTTCAATAATATTACAATAATAAAATAGAAATTGTAAATCATAATTCTATAATGCGAAAATAAAACTTAATGCCCCCAGAAAATATACTTACCTTGTTCACAAGTGAAAACAAAGGAAGTTTCCCAGAACAATTGAAGCATTCCTTTGAACGTTTGACTATAGCTTTATAGCAGCACCCTACCACCCTTACTGCTAATTTACCCGAGAAAAAACTGTAGCCAATCTGCCCCAACTTCGTCTTCGAGCTTCCGTGACAGAAAACAAGGAAAGGGCTCGCCTAAATCTAGAACCAACAAAATTTAGAAATTCCGAACGCAGTCAAGACAGAATGGAAGGGAGGATAATCAACGGGCAAGCAAAGATTTGGATTGCGAAATGGCGGGCTAAACTTTATAGCAAAGTCGAGCAACGAGACAGGGCACTTAAACTCTCCTATTCCCCGTGCATCCGTTTGTGTGTAACAAATCTCGTTGTTGCATCATCTTAATGATCTTTGAAGTCCTGCGCACAAATTTAAGTCGGACATCGAGACCAGAGAGAGATAGCACTTGGGATCGATCTCTGTGGTGGAGATGAAGAATGGCAGATTTTTTCCAAATCTTGTTTGGCACTTCCAAGATCTGCTCTCTCACTTGATGGTGTAAAACTGAAGGGATTGAGATCCTAGTTTGGGGACCAAACAGATAAATTTATAGCCAAGCTTCCATCAAGCTTCTGTTGGCTATGTGTCAGGTGTTCCACAAATCATGGAAGAGAACTCCTGATGGAGTAATGGACCACTTCAGAAGCTCCCAACAATAAATTTATTAACTACAGTTGATTTCCGTAATTTAAGGAAACTACTCCAGTTGGTTTCCAGAAATTAAGAAAATGACTGCAGTTCACTTCCGTAATTGTAAGCAGCAGTTGGGAAAATTAAAGGAGCTTAACATTCTCCCACTTGGTCCATTCTTCCAATCTTAATGTCTCATCTTAAAACCCATTGATAATCTGTATTAAGTAATAGATACATGAATCATGGTGATAAGTCCTCTAATGACGAGTATTATCTTCCATGTATTACTATGTATTTATTCTTATTATAATTTATATGGCAACAATTTCTTAATGAATAAACCTTATGTTTATTCCTGGTCCTACACAAATGAGTTTTCTCAAATCAACTTAAGGTGCACATAAATATGAGAAAAACATCACAATAATTAAGAATTTCATTAAAATAACATTGTCCATACAATGAGAAACTACATAATGGAACCAAGTCCCATATTCATTATATGATCCTTGAATTTAAACGGTGGCATGCCCTTAGTCAAAGGATCAACAATCATCAACTCAGTGCTGACGTGCTCAATGACCACTTTCTTTTCTTTAACATGTTCCCTTATAACTAAATACTTAATGTCGATGTGTTTATTTCGACTCCCACTTTTGTTGTTTTTAGCCATAAAAACAGCAGTTGAATTATCACAATATATTCTCAATGGCTTAGAGATAGAATCCATAATTCTAAGCCCAGAAATGAAACTCTTAAGCCATACACCATGTAAAGTAGCCTCAAAACAGGAGACGAACTCGGCTTCCATAGTGGAAGTGGCAATCAAGGTCTGCTTGGCACTCCTCCATGATACAGCTCCACCGGCCATCATAAAAATGTAACATGATGTTGATTTGCGTGAATCAACACATCCAGCAAAGTCAGAATCTGAGTAGCCAATTACTTCCAAGTTGTCCATCCGTTTATACATAAGCATGTAGTCTTTGGTTCCTTGAAGGTACCTCATTACTTTCTTTGCAGCTCTCCAGTGGTCTAAACCTGAATCACTCTGATATCGTCACAACATTCCCACAACAAACGCAATGTCAGGTCTTGTGCAGATTTGAGCATACATTAGGCTTCCAACAGCAGAAGCATATGGAATGTTCTTCATTTGTTCCCTTTCAAAGTTGTTCTTCGGGCATTGGTTCAAATTGAACCTATCACCCTTCACAATGGGAGCTACACTTGGTGAACAATCCTTCATCCAAAATCTCTCTAAAATTTTATTAATATAGGTTTTTTGTGACATACCCAAGATGCCTCGAAATCTGTCTCTATGGATCTTTATGCCAATGACATAAGATGCCTCACCCATATCCTTCATATCAAAATTTTTAGAGAGGAATTGTTTCAGCTCATGTAGCAAACCCTTATCATTGGTTGCTAGCAAAATGTCATCCACATATAAAACAAGAAAACAAATTTTACTCCCACTAACTTTCAGGTATATACATTGATCCATAATGTTTTCTACAAAACCAAAAGAAGAAACTACATTATGGAATTTCAAATACCATTGGCGGGATGCTTGTTTTAAACCATATAATGACTTCTTGAGCTTGCAAACCAATTGCTCACCATCACTAGAGGGGAATCCTTCAGGTTGTTTCATGTAAACCTCCTCCTCTAGATCTCCATTGAGAAAAGTCATTTTCACATCCATTTGTTGCAACTCCAAGTCAAAATGGGCTACTAATGTCATAATAACGCACAAGGAATCTTTCTTAGATACAGGAGAAAAAGTCTCTGTGTAGTCAATTCCTTCTTTCTGAGTGAATCCCTTAGCAACAAGTCTTGCCTTGTATCTCTCAATGTTTCCGAATGAGTCTATCTTTGTCTTAAAGACCCATTTACATCCAATGGCTTTTGCACCATTAGGCAACTCAACAAGATCCCAGACTTCGTTACTCTTTATGGAATTCATCTCTTCCTTCATGGCATTGTACCATAGTTCTGATTCTTTGCAACTCATGGCTTGTGAAAATGACTCGGGATCATTTTCGGCTCCAATGTTGTAGTCAGATTCTTGTAGATACACAACATAATCATTAGGAATTACTGATCTCTTTGGTCTAGTAGATCTTCTTAATGTTGTACCATCATCTTCCTGAGAAGTATGTGGTTCAACTTGTTGTTCAAAAGTTCTTGGCAACTCTTGAACTACCTGATCTACTGGAATGTCGTCAGCAGCTTGTGGAACTTCAACAATTGGTTGTTCAACACCGGTTTGTACTTGAGGGGTGCTATGAACAATAACCAATCTATCACTTGAGGTGGAAGGTTGAAACTCTGAATGATCCTTCTCAAAAACTATGTTCTTGGTTTGATCGCTCCCACTGATCAAGTCATTTTCAAGAAACTTTGCATTTCTTGATTCCACAATCCTGGTGCTGTGAGATGGACAATAAAATCTGTAACCTTTAGACCTTTCAGCATATCCAATGAAATACCCACTAATGGCCCTTGGGTCCAGCTTCTTCTCTTGTGGATTATAAATTCTCACTTCAGACGGGCATCCCCAAACGCGCGTCGCAAACTCGGTTTCCAACCTTTCTATAATTCAAATGGCGTTCTAGGAACCGCCTTGGTTGGAACTCGGTTTAATATATACATTGTCGTCTTAAGTGCTTCAGTCCACAAGGATTTAGGAAGATTGGAGCTACTAAGCATACTTCGCACCATGTCCAATAAAGTTCGGTTTCTTCTTTCTGCTACACCATTATGGTCGGGTGAACCAGGCATGTTGTATTGGGCAACAATCTCATGCTCTTGAAGAAATTTAGCGACTGGCCTATGTGCTTGTCCATCTTCTGTGTATCTACCATAATATTCTCCACCTCTATCTGATCTCACGATCTTAATTTGCTTGCCGCATTGTTTCTCCACTTCAGCCTTAAAGATCTTAAAGGCATCTAATGCTTCGCTCTTTTTATGAAGCATGTAGAGATACATATATCGTGAGTAGTCATCTATAAAGGAGATGAAGTATCTCTGACCATGTGAGTCCATGTCTGGACTACATATATCAATATGTATGATCTCTAATATGTCTGAACTCCTATTGGCACCTTTCTTTGACTTGTTGGTCTGCTTTCCCTTTATGCAGTCCACACAAGTCTCAAAATCAGTAAAATCCAGAGTATTAAGTACCCCTTCATTTACCAATCTTTTAATTCTTTATATGGAGATATGACCTAGCCTCCGGTGCCATAATTTAGAGGAATCTTCATTAATAACACATCTTTTAGTGCCAG